>JACMZG010000032.1:6978434-7008434 GCA_018340805.1 Microvelia longipes | reverse complement strand
TTAATTTATTGATTTTGTCGATTTTATTAGGTAATTACATTTAATCACATGTGTGCATCTTGCAGATGTAATTAAAATACAGGCTGCATTAAATGCCAAAATCTATCTTCTAGCATGTGTAAACTTTAGCCATTATTTCATTATTACCTGATTGAATCAATTAAGTAATAAATTACTTGAATGAAAAACTTACAAGTAATCAGAAGTGTTCTGTGTAAGCTTAAAGACGATGAAAGCCGTGCGAAGCGGTACGGCTAGTTAGAAGTATGACTATACAAAGTATAAAAATTAAATTTCAAACTGACTGTGGGCAAAAACCGGGAAATTAAGCCACGCCACTCAATTGAAAGGTAGGTCCCCGCCGCGCTAGTGTCGACCGGAATCCAAATTTTCCCACCATTGAGTCGACAGTCTTACTGTTTAAGTATCTATAGTCTCTGGAGTAGGGCATATATAAGAGAGATTAGAGCAATAATGTATCAAATATGTAGGTTTTACTTTAAATGAAGGGTGGGTCCCTTATCATACTATCTACAATGGGGTAAGAGTATTATAAGGGACCCACCCTAGAAGAATACAATACATCTTTTCTTGGGTTTGTAGAAAGACTTTGGGCCTTTGAGTAGGGCATATATAAGGGAGATTAGGGCAATAATGTATCAAATATGTAGGTTTTACTTTAAATGAAGGGTGGGTCCCTTATCATACTATCTACAATGGGGTAAGAGTATTATAAGGACCCACCCTAGGAGAATATCATATACCCTTTATTGGGATGGAAGAAAGGATTTGGTGCTTTTAGTAGGGCATATATAAGGGAGACTAGAGCAATAATGTAACCAATAACAAGGTTTTACATTAAATAAAAGTTTTTGTTTAAAATAATTGTTAAATGTCAATAATTTGTAGGGAAATTTATTTGTTTTGATTTAGCGGGTGGGTCCCTTATCATACTCTAACCTGCATATTTATGATTTTTGTTGGATCACTAATGCTTAGCAGGGTTGAGTGAGGGCAGTACCTAGATGGGTCACCACTTGGAATAAAACTGATGTTTTTACTGTCTGAAGGTGAGTAAAGCGACTCCAAAGACGTTTTAACTATAAATTAGGTGATTCCTGTATTGTGAGGATGGAGGGGGGGGGGGAGTAGCAGAGTGAGAGTTGCCACTCTGATTTGGTTGGGAGAGTTCTGAGCAACCCCGCACCCAATTTTTTTGTTATTGTCTAAAACTGATGTTGTTTTTGTTTGGTTTTTGTTCAGCTGGAAGTGGACTCGGGAAAAGAACTGACTGCAGAAAGTCTGTACGATGAACTTCACCCCAAATCTGACTCATCGGCTGGTAAAGCCAAATTTGACAAACCTAAAGGACCTCCTAATAGAGGAGCGAGGCGCATCAATAAAACTAACCAGTAAGGCTTGTTTCAAACAGGTTATGTGTATAACAAGTCATGGGAGCTGTTGAAGAATCGGCTCCTGTTGATTATGAGCTGTTCCGTTGTTATAACCACTAAACATTGTATAGTTTCGTCCATCGTATTTCAAATTAAATAAAAGGTTCTCTTATAAAATAGACTTTAGATAACAAAATTGACAATACATCCTGTAAAAACTTTTCTAATCAATAGTAGGCTTTACTCATCAGAATTTGCTTATTGTAGTTCTGAGTGTTGGGTTGTGTTGATGTAGATACTTCTAGTGGGAGGGGATGAAAGCATTTTTAAGACATGCAGTGGTGAGTTGTTGGTGAGACTCGGTCAATGGACTGGATAGTCTAGTTTATCACAATGTCTTGTGAAAATACATTTGATGCTCCTCTTCAAATGCAAAGACAATAAGCTATTCTTGAAGTGAGCCAAGTACTTTACATCTGGACTGACTTTATCTATTATACTCCTTATCATCAAGATAAAGAGAAGTGAGGAGGGATTTAATGTGCTTATCAGATCAGATTACCGAGTCACACTCACCACTTTAATAGTCACCACCGAGTCACCACTTTAATAGTTTCATATTTTTGCTTTTCTCTGAGTGATAATGTTAACTTTTAGAGTATAACTTAACTAAAAAAACAACTATTCACCATATATTACTATAACTTGAAAACAGTTTGACCAAAACGATACCAGGCCCATTGAGGTATAGAAAATATTATCCCAGGTGAAACATGTCTGACTAACCAAATTTTAAATTATTAAAAAAAGAAAAACATGGTTTTAGACTGTCAAGATGTTATCTGCAAGTTGACTGATTTTTTTAACTTTACCAATGTTAAAAATATCCGGTATTTTCTTGGTGACTTTCGTCCCAATATGGTAGATTTGTTACCACATTTATCAACTTTTATTGTAACATATTGTAACTTCCTAAGTTCCATAACTTAACTTCCTAAGTACAACAACTTAACTTCCTAGTAGGCAACGATACTAATGTTAATGATGCAATAATTAACAAATATTGATTAAAGAGAGATCTAGAATTATATAAAGAGAAAAGAACAAACCCATGTGTGACATATGTCAAGTTGACACCTGAAGTATCATCCCAACAACTGTAAAAAGTTAAATTAGAACATAGCATAGTGTATAGATGGGGGGGGGGGGGGGTTAACTTCAATGAGGAAAAGTTTGGATTCGATTATCGCAAGCTGCTAGAAATCAGCGCTACAGCAAACCTGTGTGGATTACACATGAACTAACTCTTGAAAGCTTTCCAAAAATTACCGAGTATATTTTTGAAATTTAAATTTATGTAAACCATGGCAACTATTGGTTATGACAGCTGCATTTATTGTAATATTTTCCGTATTATTTTAACCTAATTAAAATGGTTCGATCTGCCTCCGTGGCAGTGATTGTAAAGGCGTTCGATTTCGGCAGCGGAGGTCCGGGGTTAGCAGCCCGGGCTATGCTCTAAGATTTTATGAATAGTATTTGTATTAAAAAGATTTCGCCAACTTTAATTAATTCTTAGATTATAGTAGATGCAACCCACCTGAGGTGGTTCCCGCAGGGTGAATACCCTGATGGGCCGAAAGGCCCTAAAACGGCATTTTTTTTTAAAAAATGGTTCACCATTATCATGTTATATATTACAAAAATTCAGAAACTAATAGTAAAAAAAGTTTTTTAAACTTCAGCATAACTCTACTGATGGCTGGTAAGTTTAAATTTCATTCAATTATTTAATAATTTAATCGATATAACCCAGGTAATCACATGTGGGTGTCTAAATTTAAAAAGCGTTTTTTAAATTGTTTCTGGCTGCATTAAATGCCAAAATCTATCTTCTAGCACATGGATAATTTAGCCTCTAATATTCACCTTATTTTTTTTTATTTATTTATCACCAAAAAACAATACAAAATAGTTTTATAAAAACAATAATATAAAAAATACAGTTTTGAAGAGTAAGAAATAGAAGATAAGATAAGAAATACAGTTTATTAAATCGATTAAATTATTATTTAAATTGAATAAATAAAATGTAAACTTATTTGCTATCAGAAGGGTTCTGTGGAAGTTTAAAGACGAAGAAGACTGAGCAAAGTGCTTCGGCTAGTTAGAAGTTTGATTAGAAAGTATACAAAGTTTATTTCAAATGGAATGTAGGAAAAAAGCGGAAAAGTAGGTCTGCCCCAGCGCTAGTGTCGACCGGAATCCAAATTTTCCCACTATTGAGTTGACAGTCTTACTGTTTAAGTGTCTATAGTCTCTGGTATAGATTATTTTTTTTTTTTTTTTTTTTTTTAACAAGTTCTTTATTGGCAAAAGTAATACAATATTTATTTTGTGTATACCGGAGCCATATTATATTATTGATTAGGGTAATTTGTGCCTCTTTATTTATTTATTTATTTGTTATTTTGTGATATAAATTTGATTATTTTTTGGGTGTGAGGGGTTTGTTTGGGTCAAGGATAATTTTATATTTTTGGTTTGGGTATTTTTTTTTTTGTTTATTTTTTTTTGGGGGGGGATTGTCAAAAGGTATTTTTTGGTGGTTTTGAATAGGATTATATTGTATAGTAGTTTGCAGGAGTTTCAAAAGGTTGCCTATGCAGTCTCTGGACTGACTTTTAATGATTCAACCTGGCATTCGCCTGTTAATTATTTTTAAAAATCACATTGGACCCTGAGAAGTTTCTCATGAGTATCACCATATTGTATTCTGGTGATTCTCACCATGTTATTGTAAGTCATTTATCATTAACTTTGGTTAAATATACCTATTTGTTTGTTGTGGTTTTGAACAAACTTATATTCTGTATGTAAAGTAGCTTGGTAAAAATTACCAAAAATACTGAACTGAGACATGGGTTTTGAATGTATTAGAGTTATATGTCATTTCCAAACTGTCAATTTTATGGTTTACTCCTATTTAGCTTTTCAGAGTTTACCAAAAGTGGTAACAAAAATAACAAATTTTGGTTGTAGTTTCCCTAAAATGCTGAATTTGAATTTGTACTAGTTAACTTACTGAGGGGAGAGAGCAGTTTTAAGTCTAAGACCATGTTAACTAAGTTTTAGGCCATGTTAAGAAAGTCTAGGGATATGTTTAGAAAGTTTAAGGCCATGTTAAGAAAGTCTAGGAACATATTTAGAAAGTCTATATGTCACAGCAAGTATCAACTGTAGGAGCTGATTCTTCAATTGTGTAACTAGACTAAAGTTACATCTGTTAGTAACTAACAAATGACTAATAACTCTTGCAACAACTAATTTGAATAAACATGCTTAACAATAACAAATTCATTTGTTTGTGTTGACTGTTGTACCATGCAACATGTAGTCTTTGCAAATTATTACTCCGTGTGATACACTGTAAAGCAATATGACCATATTTATTGGTGGAGAGATATTTTCTTTTGTTGTTATTTTATATTTCTGAACTCCATATATGAGCTCTGCCTTCAGCTTGAGAATAATGATAATAATAATGGTCATTGTAACAGTATTAAATCAAACACTGCACTGAGGTACAACAGTCTGCCCTAATATTGAGATCTTGCATGTTGTATGCATCCAATGGTGACTTGCTTGGTGATGGTACTTTGTAATGGGTATTAGAACTTAACTTGCACGTCTGTCAACAAGTCACAAATGAAAATTCTCTAAAGAAATGGAAAATTAAAATTATCTGTTAAGAAATGGAAATTTAAACCAAAGAGAAATATATTACTAGAGAGGTCTTGCTCTGTCTCAATTTATTTAGAGGCTTGAAACATCTGTTTAGAGCTCGTAACCTCCTCCATGAGTATAAGGCGCGGTCAAATATCCACGGCCTTCTAGAACGTTGGATCACCAACAAACTTTTTTATAACTTTTTTTTCAAAATTTTCAGTAATTAGCTGGATTTGTGATAAATGAAGGCTATTTCCGTAATCTGCACGCTCTTTTAGTTAATCTCAAAGAGTATTTACATTCACTCAACGATTTATTTTTAATCTAACTTGGTACATACATAACTACTGTTAGACGTCAATATTTTGTGTTATATTTTGACATGTCATATTTGTTAACGTCTAACAGTAGTTATGGCTTCATTTATCACAAATCCGGCTAATTACTGCAAATTTTGAAAAAAAAGTTATAAAAAAAGTTTGTTGGTGATCCAACGTTCTAGAAGGCCGTGGATATTCGACCGCGCCTTATCGTTATGTTTGCTCATTGTTTGTATTATAAACATTCTATTATATGACATACTGTAATGCTTCTGATTACCTGATTACGTTAGTAATCGAAGGTGGTCAGATTATTTCTCCATGTTTTAAAATTCACAATTGGTCTTTTTTAGTGATAATATCTCTATGGAACCAAATGGTTGTGGATACCTGCACTGGCAGGTATCAGGTTGTGCTTGAGTTATTCTTGTTCTCTTAAATTGACTGTTGTTACCCGGGACAAGTCTACTTATAAATTAATTGTATATCGTACAAACCAATGATAAATCAAATGTAAAAATTATAATTAACATTATACGGTGCAATTTCCAATAGTCATTATTCATAGAATTATTTTGGTAGAATTGAATTAGATTCGGGGCAATATTAATCTAAGTTATGTGTTTTTGAATAATTATAAATTATATATTTTATATAAATTACAATATGTTGAGTGAGAGATTTGTGGTACAAAAATTGTCCTATATGTTTAAAGTCTGAATTTTACATTTCCTCATTTATTCCGTTAGTATTTTGGAAAAGTTATGCGTTTGCACTCAAACTTTTTGACCAAATTGGCACCTGTATCCTCTGTCACACTACTGTTTCTATGTGGCACTGAAATGTAGATCTGAAGAGGCCTTAATATACTATGTAGGCCTGTGAGGCCTACTATTAATAGAATGCAACATGTTAAATTAGTCAATAAAATAAATGGTAAAGAGCACACAAATTAAAAAATCCTCTTATATCTGGAGCTGCTAATTGACTTTTTCCTCGGCAAAGCCTTGGGAGCTGACTAACCTCTTTCCCTAGGCAAAGCTGTGCCTAACGGAGGTTGCCAGACGACCCAACACGACAAAATGCCATGTAACAAGATACATCTTTGCAAACAACAACCAATGCCCCAGACAGTTGTTCAGAGCCAGAGGACTAAGGCCCCTGTTTATATTTCCCAAGGCTAAGCTTAGCAAGTTCAAACATATGGCAGTAGATAAGTTTGAGATTCTCAAGACAAGTAAAGAAAGTCCTTTCAGGTTCTACTTGATTCAATGTCCTAAGTATAAGAATAGCAAATGTGATAGAATGAGGAAAAGTTGTTATGAACCACGCACCCTATTTTTCAAATAAATTTCCCTCAGAAGTTTCCATAAGAAATACAAAATAATTAATATTTTAATAGCCATCATTTTAAATTAATTTTATTAATTATTATTTTTACAAAAGATCATTGTATTATTATTATTATTATTATTACTTAATCAATTTAACTAATCATTAGTTTTGTCATAAGTATTAAGCATTGTATTTTTTATTTATTTTGTGTAATTATTGTTAAAAAACTCAAACGGTTGTATATAGGAGTTACTGATTGCTTTTATACTGTTGAAGGAATGATTGTCCAATACAGAGGTGTCTGTCTAAAGCCCATGCCAAATAATCGTCTAATTTCATAATTATATTATTTTGTTAGCATGAATGAACCAATAATAGCTCTCTAATTGCATTAGGTTTTGGTATCAAACATTATGGAAATGTTTTAGTTGGGTTTATAAACTATTAATAGAATGCAACATGTTAAATTAGTCAATAAAATAAATGCTAAGGAGCACACAAATTAAAAAATCCTCTTATATCTGGAGCTGCTAATTGACTTTTTCCTCGGCAAAGCCTTGGGAGCTGACTAACTTCTTTCCCTAGGCAAAGCTGTGCCTAACGTAATAAGTCCGTTAGTTTTTGGTAACAATCTGTAAGTGTTTTTTTTACTTTGCTATTCTTGGCAGCGTGCTCCATATTAAATTAGTCAATGCTATTGATTCTGAACCAGTCTGATTGAGGTTGACCCTCAGTGCAATGAGTTGACCATATCCCAGCATACCAAGGAGACTCTATTACCTCAAAGTTGTGTGTGTAAGACACCTTTGTTTGCCTGAATAAACATTTTTTTGTATTGTGCAGAAATAAAAAAAAAACTATATTGGTAATTCATTTCTTTTTTATTTTAATCCTAATTACTCTCATAACTCTGCTAAAGGGAACATACAGGAGAAGATGTTGTGCCTTACATTCTATTCTCCAAATATATTCCTCTCAGTGTAGTTTTTTGGTGAAGCCATGATAAAGGTTTTATATATAGATGTCCTGAAGCAAGAATCCACATCAGGTATGCTACCCACGTCAGACTCTCTGAACAATGGATCCTATAAGTAATTATGTTTACTCCAAGTATGCATGTGCTTGAAGTGGTATTGTATTTGCATGATTCTACTCGTACACTAACTGCATGTGCATGGTTCAATGGCTAAAGCACTGATATCAGAAACACCAGTGCTAGAGGAGCTCTTCATGTGATGAGAAATAGAAAGTCCTCTTTAAGGATTTCAACCAAGTGTAGTGGGGACAAAGTAAAGAAGTATCTTTTCACAGTCGAGGCTCAAGCCCCATTATTGTACAATTATATTATATTCATAGTTCAGTCCTTAGAATAATACTAATATAGAATGAGTACAGGACTGTAAACACAATGTAATTCCACTGATAACACGAAAGCCGGTTGACTGGTGGTCTTAAGTAAGGGTACCATCCTAACAACAAAACATTATTTTAAATATGTGTCATAAATATCTATTAATGAAGAAAGATCGTAAAGAACAAATATAATAACTTGAAAACACCTGCTGAGTATTTAATAAAATCTGTCTTAGATGGCAAAAGGATAGCGAAATACAAAAATTTTCATTTAGTTGAGGAGGACTACTTTTAATATAATTTTTAATTAAAAACGTTGAAATACAATATAAAATATAGTTATGCACCGATATTTATATTAGTATGTTATGAATAATCAATCATTAATTAATAATAGAACATAATAATTCAGCAACCAGAAGTATTGCCAACTTTTTTATAAGAAAATTGTATATTGTTAGGGTGGCAGCATTACTTAAGACCACCAGTGAAGTGCCTTCTGTGTTATCAGTAGTGCTCCTTCTATATAAATAGTATTATTCTAAAGTTGAGTCTTAACCATGAATATGATCAATAAATTAGATTTCTGCTTCTTTTTCTTCATCCTAATGGCACTAAGGGCCTTAAGAGGTTTAAGCCGGCTTTGCTTGTTAATAAAGATAGTTAGTGGAGAGGCTATTCAATATCAGCTTTATAGTAATAGCTTTGGTTTTGATCAGTTGACAGGAACTCAGTTGGAATGAAATCTATTAGTGTAAAAGAGTACATTTCATACTCTGATAATCAAGATACGATAATTGAGACTTATGAAGACTGCAGTCCATTTTATTCATTGTTAATTTATTTAATAATTAGAAATGTTTCTAGCTTGGCTCAGCGAAGTTTTGGAAACATTTATAATTATAAAATAAATTAATCAAAAGGACTTGTGTTTTAATGAAGCTAATTATCATATTTATTAGTGAATGCTGTCGCCACTAAGGAGTGGATGGAGTTCCTTCATCCCTCTCCCCAGTCTGGTGGCTAATATTAAATCTTTCAAATAAGGGGAACACAGTGCTTGCCCTCTAGGGCTTAATTTGGTTAATATATAATCAGTGGCGGTATTGAAATAAAATTTAGTATATTTGTTAACTGTTCTTATTTGTTGATTTTTATATTTAGTTTCAACTCTGGCAGCACATTGGGTGCTATGATATTAACACATACAGACAGATAACTTGGTAAAAACTTCTCAGGAGGTCTCAAAGAAACCAATAAATAAATGAACCAATATATTAGATGAAATTGCACTTTTGGATTTTTATTGCCAACACATTACTTTTTTTCTTTACTTTTCTCATTTTGAAAAAGTAAAACTCAATACTAATTGTATTGGGAAATTCAGGTTTTATATGTTGTGTGGTGTTTTAGCTTTTCCTTATTTATACCACAGGTACAGGAAAAGTATTGTGTTTGTATTCAAAGTGAGAAACTGCATTTCACACTGAACTATTCGTTTTAGGTGTTTTTATCAATTTATTAATTTGAATTATCCTTCCAATTTTTCTGTGAGAGTCTATTATGATCGTAGCAGGCTAGTTGCTAGGATGTGGGGCAAGCCTTTTAAAAAAATATCGCCCCTTGACAAAGGAGTTTTTAGTGGAACTCTTGAAGTAGCAGGAAAAAATGTTTTCTTAGGGGCAGCACACCCTATCGACTTTTAAAGCCTTTCTACATTCAAGCAAACCAACGACATCAACTGCTGTCCATATTTCCTTAATTTAAATCCTCTGTATTTATCTTAATTTAAATCCTCTGTATTTATCTTAATTTAAATCCTCTGTATTTATCTTAATTTAAATCCTCTGTATTTATCTTAATTTGAATCCTCTGTATTTATCTTAATTTGAATCCTCTGTATTTATCTTAATTTAAATCCTCTGTATTTATCTTAATTTAAATCCTCTGTATTTATTTTTGTTTGCAGGTGTTCGCTTTTGAATTGATAAGTTCCAAGTAATACCATGACTATTTATTTTGATTTTAAAGTTTATAAATTATATAAGTTATACCAGTGACAATAATTAAAGAATATTAAAAATGTAATTATTAATTGTGTGTAATGGGACAGGCGGGAAAGTGCATATTTTTCTGCCTACGCAGAATAACAGACAATATAAAATAACAGTTCTATTGCTAAACTAAGGAAATGTTTCTGTTCTGTGGCTCTAATCAATGGACCATTAAAGAAGAGACTATCAGACTCTTCATGGACAAAAAGATATAAATAAAACAGAATTAATATTGAAAAATTCCATTTTAAAACTGATAGAGTTGGATCTGGCAAATTTACCATCAGTGTTGCCTTCAGATTACAGACATTTGTTTATCTCTCTCTTTGATTGTCGAGGAAGGTGTGTTAAGAGGGCTTTTACAAAGATAATGGGAGGTATTACTGGTTAGTTTAACATTTTAGTTTACAGTTTAATATAACTAATGGGAATGATGCGTCCCTAGTCTCTGGTCTAGCGCTTTCTAGCGACAATCTTCGAGTCAAAT
This sequence comes from Microvelia longipes, assembly GCA_018340805.1. Classification (NCBI taxonomy): domain Eukaryota; kingdom Metazoa; phylum Arthropoda; class Insecta; order Hemiptera; family Veliidae; genus Microvelia; species Microvelia longipes. Next base: position 6,997,762 of record JACMZG010000032.1, on the reverse strand, counting down.
TTAGTGAGCACATAAAGGGAGGGTACTAATGAGATAATAGTTGATTAGATATGCAATATTTCGCTTTAATTACAAAGCATTTTCAAGCATCTAAAAAAGATGTAATTAAAACAGTTTTTTTAATTAAAGCGAAGTATTGCATATCTAATCAACTTGTGCCCCTTTATGTGTGAAGTATAACAATGGAGACCAATACAACTTTTAAGGTAAATTTAAAAGTTCTCTCAGAATTTTTAAGTCGTGATAAGGTAATGTACAGAACAAATTACTCAGCACCGACATTGCTTCCCTTGCCTTATGAGCACAATTTGTGTATTTTGTTGTTTTTATTGTAATTCCTATATATTGATATTTATGATGTTTTTGTGATATTATTAATTGTTTAATTTTTATAAAAATATAATTTTTTTTATTGGTAAATTTTTGTTTGTAGTTGATTGTTTTTTTAGCAAAATTTTAAGCTTATAGAGTAGATTTACTTCACCTAATATTATTATTATTTATAATAATAACTTATATAATAAGGTGGCAGACTAACTGATCGTTAGTCCCCTCTCCTCGTAACTGTACAGAAAATTGATTAACTATCATTTAATTTATCACCTGATTTACTAAATATCATGTTTTTTTGTGAAATATAAGTTTTATTTCACAAAACTATATTTATATTTTTCATTTTAACTTTTAAGTCTTTTATTCCTTAAAAGTTTATTTTTATGGACTAAAGCTTTTAATTTAGTAAGACCATAATTGTCAATGTCCTTTATTGTATCTTTAGAAATCAAATCAAACTTACTTGTGTGATCAATGGTTCGACTAATCGATGTAATTAGTAGAGTATAAGTGCCAGTGGATTTCTTGCGTTTAGGATGTAAATAAAAACAGATTAATTTCACAGAAGTCCTATATTTTTTATATAATAAGTAACTAAGTTTTTGACTAAAAGTTAGCCATCATCAGAGTTTAATGTAATATAAAATAAAAAACACAATTTACAAACTACTTCATATTGCACCTTGGTTTGCTATATTTTATATTATGTTGAACTCTGATGAGGACTAATTTTCAGTCGAAAGCTTAGTTATTTGTTATATAGAAAATGTAGCACTTCTGTGTGATTAGTCTTTTTTATTTACATCCTTAATGCAAGAACTCCTCTGGCGCTTAAACTCCACAAATTACATCGGCTTGTCGAACCTTTGACAGCACTTATAATCACACTAGTAAGTTTGATTTTTCTTCTTAAGATACAATAAAGGTCATTGACACTTATGGTCTTACTAACTTAAAAGCTTTGTATTTTCTTATATTATATCTTCCCCTTGTTTGTAGGCACTGAGGATGACCTGTATTTGGTTGAAAGCTAAACTTTGTCATGAATATATAAATTTATTTGTGAACAAACTTTGATATAGATCCTCATATATTGTATGCATTTTAGTTAGTTTGCACATTTGCTTTATTGTTTTGTCCTAAAGCATGTCATATAATACAACAGACTGTAAAATATCAGAAACAAAAATATACTTTAGATGATACTGAAGAAAAAAATCAAATTTGTTCTCTTGGCAGAAAATATGACATTGAGTGCTTATCGTAACTTCTACTGGATCTTTACCAGTGTGTACTGCAAGAGAAACATTCTTAAAAATAAATGATAATTAACTAATAATAAATAATACAAACTATAAGTATAAAAAAGTTTAAAAACTATTAAACAAAAACATTGAGAACACTGGCACAAAGTCTGAAAAATTGCCCCAAAATCAATTTTATTCTTCTTTAGTGGGCAAACATAATTATTTTTTCAAAAACCAGTTTGGTAGATGAAACCTTAAGCATATAGAAACATAGTTATCATATCTGGACAATAGGACACAATATACAGAGTTCAAAGGTACAACCAGTGATCCCAAAAAAAACACTCAAGGAGTTCCTCAAGGGTCAGTGTTGGGACCACTACTTATCCTGCTTTACATAAATGACCTGGCTGCTGCCAAAGGACTTTGCATAAAGTTTGCAGACGATACTAAATTTATTTTACAGTGTAATTGCAGAAAGTTGTTAAAAAGTAATATGGATGTGGTAATGGAAGAAGCTAAACAATGGTTTAGCTCAAATAAATTTACTTTAAATGATAATAGAAATAAAAATTGCTTTTTACGCTTGTGAAAACGGATGAAATTGATAGTAACTTACCGGTGAAACTGCTGGGAATCCATCTTGAATTCAATTTGTCTTGGAAAGTTCATCTGACTAAACTTAACGGTTCTTTATCTAAAGCATTGTATCTTTTGAGAAAATCAGCATTCTTGTTTGAAACGAAAATTCTGAAGTTTGTGTATTATGCTCATGTATTATGCATCAAAGATTAGCTTACTGCATAAACGAATGGGGATCTTCCCCGCATAGTAATGATATTTTTATATGCCAAAAGAAAGCTTTGAGAATTACTTTTCGTAAAAAAATGCACGATAGCTGCAAACCTCTTTTCATTGAGCATAAAATTCTCACATAACCATCTATATACATCTTGAATCTGCTCAGCGCTATCCAGCCTCACTATCAAAAATTCGCTGAGAATCAACACTCCTGCTCATCGCCTCCACCTAACATCCTTCCACCAGAGCAGTTTAAGGCTTATGTAAAACAGATCCAGTTAAAACATGCGTTTTACTCCATTGAGGAATTTGTAAATTGTAAAACTCTTTAATGACTATGAGGTATTTAAGCTATTATGAAGTTGTGATGACCCTAAACCAGGGTTTACCACAGAACATCAATTTATTTATTTATTAAGTAACATGCGGGAACATGGTAACATGCAGGAAATTGGTAAAAAACTCATTTAATTTGTTGTTACAAAAATTCATTTATTTAGTTAAACTTAACTATAATAAATAATTTTAAAAAAAACTTTGAATTATATTCAGCTTAAAATAATTAGGACACATATTGAGCTTTTCTTTTTGAATGGAGTCTACAGAACAGTATGTTCTCTATCTTAAAAATAATTGTTCAAAAATTAGGAATCACATTACACAATGTTTATTGTAATTATAACTATACAAAAAACTATGACGGCTGCGTATGTCAAGCAATGATTTAAACACGAAGCAATAGAAAAACTAATATATGGTTGCAACTGATACAACTTCACTCATACATATGTTTCAATTACTTCGTATTCAAGATAACAATCGTCATTCTTAGCCGTCATCAAATTTATCGTAAATCTATCACAATTAAAGATAAATTCATCCGTTGATTCTTGTGAAGTTTGGTTGCATCGGGTATTGAGGATTGTAACCCGGTTGAACGTAGCCGGGTTGACCTGGTTGGATAAAACCTGGTTGGACGTAACCAGGTTGTCCGGGCTGAATGTATCCGGGTTGTCCTGGTTGAATAAAACCCGGTTGAATGTAACCAGGTTGTCCGGGCTGAATATAACCCGGTTGTCCGGGCTGAATATAACCTACTGGTTGTCCTGGGTAAACAGGTCTTACTGGTTGCTGAGGTGGATATATGTTAGCTGGCATTGGAGGTGGCGGAGGAATGAAATCCCTGTAAAAGAAAATAGTATATTACATCTCCTTTAGATAAGATTAAGAGAGAAGGAAAGACTTGTTGCAACTCAATACAGAAAGTAGCTAACTTATTTGGATGGTTAGTTAACAATTCACTACACATGTTATCTAAGAGTATGCCAAGGTCCTTATAGACCAAGAGCCCTGGTGTGTTTTGTTAATAAAAAGTGTAATGGCTGGAACCGGTCTCAATTTTTCGTAAATACCTTCCTGAACAAGGATCTGCAATTCTGGCCGACTCGTATCGGATGGGTGTCCCAGCAGAACGCACTTTAGGGTCAAAGTTCTGCCTGGGACAACCATCCGATACGAGTCCGGCAGAATTGCAAATCCTTGTTCAGGAAGGTATTTACGAAAAATTGAGACCGGTTCCAGCCATTACACTTTTAACAAAACACCCCTGGGCTCATGGTCTATTAGATATATGTCACTGGGCTGAAGTTACTAATTAAAATCCAGTGTCCACACATGCTGATAAGTGTTTTTGAGGTAAAATTATGAATTGCAGTTTTGCATCCAAACATGCATACAAGTGTCACTCTGGAGAAATGACTAATCACAGTTTAACCACCCCCCCCCCCACTGTCTAGCATCACTGCCGAACATTCTGTAATGAGCTAAAGGAGATGTCTTGAGTCTATTTTTATCCCCTTATATATTTTTTTTTGTTACTGGATTTATAATTAGAAAGTAATAAATCTTATTTAAAAAGCCGACTAGAATCCATAAAAATGTTATTAGTCTACCATGCCATATCTTTTGAGTTATAAAAGCTGCAAAGTAATCACTATGACACTGCCTCGTCATAGCTGTAAGGAACTTTTAGCGTTTGTAGACCCCAGACTAATAGCCAACATTACAAGTGAATGAAAACAGGCTCTATAATACAGCACTAAGTTTCCTATCTCATGTTTAAACAATCCGAATCAGAGTATAGGCCCGTCTACAATCTTAAGTTAAGTTAGGAAGATCGAAGAATTGAAGAATCCTCAGGAAGAATCGAAGAAGTGAAGAATTTTTCACTTAGAACAAACTATTTTGAAATTCCCCCCGCTTTAGACTTAAGAGATCCGTAAACCGTCTACAACCCTGAGTTGTAAGTCAAGTTTTAAAGTTACAATTACACATATAGCTGTATTTAGACTACTTTTCTTCCTACCGTCTACACACATTTATTTATTTACTTATTGTAACAACGAGCAGAGCTCAATAACAATTTTAATACAATTTAAAATAACATAAACTACTAATAAACTACTTTCTTTCTACCGTCACACACATTTTATTTATTTATTTATGGTAACAACGAGCAGAGCTCAATAACAATTTTAATTCAATTTAAATAACATTGCTTTTTCAATGATCTTTCCTTCCATTTTTTTAAAGACTTTTTGCAAATATTTTTTTTATTTACTTCTAAAATCGACCGTGTTTATTTATTTTAATTAATAAATAAAATCAAAATGGATGAGGTAATTGTTGGGAGCGTTATTTTCCTTATCTCTAGTATGTCTACAGACGTAGGAACCTCATCCATTTCAAAAACTATATAATTCAAAAATAAAAAGAAAAATATATATTATAAAAAAATATTCAAACAAACAAACAATCAACATATCAAACAACAACAATCAAAACAATCACAATCACATCGTTTACAAAATATTGTAATCATTCAAAACAGATAACGTAGTACATTCTTCTTTAAGTAACTTATAAAAAACCATTCTTATGGTTTTCTTAAGTCAAAAGAGCAGGAAAAAGAATTATTTAAGAAGAAAAAGAGATTTTGAAAAATTCTTCACTTCTTCAATTCTTCCTAACTTAACTTAAGATTGTAGACGGGCCTTATTTCTGTATCTTATTAGATTGTTGTCTTATCACTTGAGACTCGTTTTGCTCTTCCTCTAAATCATAACATATATGTTTAGTCTTATCCTATTTCTTCTTATCCACTTTCCTATCCTAAATTACTTTAAAATACTGTGGCGCAATCTAGAGAGTAAAAAAGGAACTACAAAGTTTTTAAGAAGAAGTCCGTGAGGTGCTGCTACCTACCGACGCCAAACGGAACTCAATAGAACCACGTGATTCCCAAGAAGAAAAGTCAGTGTTTTCCACCGCAGCTGCGTACGCGGACGTTTTATGTGCGTCGCGCTCTTACCGCATTTAAGCGAAAGTTAAGTGCGTAATAAGAGTCGTAATTTATGGATTACGAATCTGAAGTAATATGTAAGTACTTAATCCTTTCCACTCTTCCTTTTACCTTTAATTTTAGCCCTTCCGGCTAAAAAATCTGCCCCGGTGGGCACATTTTTTGTTCCTCTCTTGGACGAATGTTCCGTTCTATTAAAATTTACATTCCTATTTTTCAAAATTACTTTTTTTTAAATTAATTACTTTTTTTTCAATTTAGTCTTTTCTTTTTTCGTAAAATATTTTAGCTTAAATTTTAGCCCTTCCGGCTGCTCCGGTGGGTACAATACAATTTATATGGACTTGTTTTGTTTATTATCAGGTACTACAGGTACTATAAAGATCAGTTTTATTCCCAGGGGTGCTGCTTAACTCTAGTAATCTAACAAAAACACTGGATTAACTTGTCGCACTGAAAATGTGTACTCTTGTTTGTGTTTTAAATAAATAACTCCTGGTCAATTTATTAACAATCAAATGATTTTAAAAAAATATTTACATGTTAGTCGAGAAACTTTTAAAATTTTGATAACGAGATATAGCTTGGATGTCCGTTATATAACTAGGTTAGTCTTATCTTTGGTCGCATGCATGCTAAATGTTAAATTAATCCGGATTTTTTTCTGCATTTATGATTTTTTTATATACACACTAGGAGCTACGATTACAACAGGCACACACAAATATAGACAGAAATTTGAAAAAAATCTGACATCAGGTTTACAGACTAAAAATATTAGTCCTTCGAGCCAGATCTGAACTAGCGGACTGTTTAGTGGGAATTGGTTAAGTTTTTTGGCTTGTATCACGTTTATACATCGACTTTTTCCATTTGTTCCATTTGTTGGTGATAAAACCTGAGAGTTAATTTCATATTTGATTCTCATTACAATGCCTCCTCTTAATACATGAGATAGTGAAGTTAAGTAATCATTTTATGTTAATATACGATTATATGATCGTATATTAACGATCATATAATCGTCTATTTAGTTAATAATATGTCCATCCTGACTTCGAATTCAAAATTAAACATTTTAGAACCCTAGAACAGCTTGAAAATCTATGTGATTAATTAGGTACCTAGCGCTACCTAGTAGAGAACTGAAAAACTAAGTTTATTGAGACTTCTATTAACAAAACTTAACCCTCTGTGACGGTCAATATTTATGGATAATAGATTAAGTTTAATCATTTTAATTAATAGACAGAGATTGCTAGTTGTGTTCTTTCTTTATCTATATTTTCGGCAATGTTTCCCTTATCAGCACTTTGTGTACTGGAGGGGTTACCTGGAGTATCGGAGTAGGGTACCGGTCGACGGGCTAACCGACAGGAGTCGTAGACAGAGTTTCGCCCAAGTAAGTGTTGCCTTAGGGTCAGGTTTCTTTTGGGGCTCTCAGAGCTCATAGTTTTACGTAGTATGTACCATATAGAATAACCTCAATAGATAATCCATTTTGTTCAATCTAAGTTATGTCTCTTATTACCCAATACCTATACCTTAAAACCCTACAAGCTCGACGCCACTCGGTAGACTCTCTTCTGGAGTCTACAACCCCGCACTTGCTGCTTTGTTATTAGAGCCACCCCCGAGCTTGTTACACCTCTATTTTAACGTGATAATAATGTTAAATGATGGATTATGAATTCGTTTTATAAAGTGCAGTACTATCACAATCTCTTAATAAGTATATTTCATTCGCCATAAAATTAATATATTAATAAATTAAAGATATTGAGAAAGCATAAAACATGTCATTTAGCACAACAAACACAATGCTAGGGTGGGGGAGATGAACTGCTCACATCTGTTTCGTTTTCCTCTCTATTCCCTATGTATTGGGGACGTAACTTAAAACCAAAGAGACTAAAACTGTTAGAGGGAGGATACAACAGCTCTTATCATTCCTTGGGTAGCTAGGTGCCCTAACGGTAAATTGGTGACGTCATAGTTTTAGTCTCTTTGGATGTATAAATATGTGCTCCGATAGAAGTTGTAGGGGAGTGGGGAGTAGTTCGTCTCTCTCTAGGGAGACTATAGTGGGGGTAAGTACAGTTAGGGCACCTATGGAAACTGTCTCACTTCCCGACCCTTATCACTGTGTTAAACGGGTCTGTACTCCCTCTAATAGTTTTAGTCTCTTTGTCTTTCTCTAGGGAGACTATAGTACGGGTAAGTACAGTTAGGGCACCTATGGAAACTGTCTCACTTCCAGACCCCTTATCACTGTGTTAAACGGGTCCTGTACTCCCTCTAATAGTTTTAGTCTCTTTGCTTAAAACCAAGTCATATCCACTACAATAAACTATTTTATACGAAAAATCGTGCAAAAATATCTCGCTAACATATAAAATTCAGGTCTTTCGGAAATAACTGCGTCGGTGTAAATGATGACGTTTCAATTTCAGTGGGGGAGCCATCTTCAGAGCCATCAGCAGGGCATCAGGGATGAAAACACAATAGTGTTTTCCGAAGATACCTCTCACATTCGAAGCGAAACGTCGGAATTTAAATTTAAATTCTTCATTTAAATGGATGCGATCGTCACCGGGAGACCTAAATCTTCATGACAATAACCGCGGAGGCCTACGCAATAAATGACAGCATATGAAAATCAAGCTTGCCAGATATGTATCTGCTGCTCTTATAAGCATCCATAAGAACAAGAAGCGATAAAAAATCTCAGCTATCTTCAGATAAAAACCTTCAGGAATTATTTTGGATCGGTGGTATTGACCTTCGAGTCGGATCTGAACTAGCGGACTAAGTTTAGCGGGAATTGGTTAAGTTTTTTTGGCCTGGTATCACGTTCATACATCGAATTTTTCCACCTTTTTCCATTTTTGGTATCTTTTGGTGTTAAAACCTAAGTTGATTTCATATTTGATTCTCAGGTATTTCCAGGTATTGACCTGGAATCTTGTTAGAATACGTGTTTCCTTGCTCAACAATCAATTAATGGTGCAAGTTCTCGGTATATGCTCATTGTCTGACCAGCATTATTACCTGTTGGTGGATTTTCTTGGATTTTCATTTTGAAGAAAACCTTATTTTAGATGATACAAAACTACGCTCATCCTTCAAAAGATAGCTCTTCACATTTTGCGCTCTCATTAAAAGCTCAGTTGATGCTAATCTTTAAAAGTCTCCAGCGCGATTCCTTCGAAATTTCAGGAACATTATATATGTAACTGACCCACTCCCTAGTTTCACTCTCACCATGCCCCCCTCATCCCATTAGTTGTTTTCTGTAGGGGAACTGGCTTAAACACTGGCCGCTCCAGGGCCCGCGTATAAATTTAATTATTTCGAAGGATGCTAGCTACTAATGTGGTTCAGGTCTTGAGAGGTAAATGGGAGCAGTTTATCTCGTGTGAATAAAAAAGTATATAAAATTAGTAAGAGTGGGTTGGTGCACCTGCGTTTGGTTAAAATTATGTGTGGTTTAAATTTGTTGGTGAAAATTTACATGTTGAGTTTAGCAGCCCTAAGTATGGGGAATTTGGTTCCGTCGCAAAGTCCCCTGGAGTCATCTAATCCAAGATCTACCAGTGCTACACCTCCTAGGTTCATCATCTTTGCGTAGAGGGCTTTGTAGGCGGCTGTCTCTGGTTCTTCGAATGACACCCACATGCCGTCCTTATCTCCCTTGGTTCTGAAACCGTAGGTTCCAAGTTTTTTGGTGTCTTCAGTGATTCTACGAAGAGCTGTGTTAGGAGCGTTTGCGTTCGATGGTGACACTAGATGGACGCAGGTTTCGTAGTATGCTCTCATACCTGGACAAATAAAGAGCCATCAGAAATAACTTTATATTTGCTGAAGAGATGGTCAATGCTTACTAATCATAAAGATAGTAAAGATCATATCATATCATTGGAGGGACTGAAGCAGTCGTAAATAGACTTGCCTGAGTGTATAGAGATATAAGTACATTGAGATAGTAGAGCCCATTACATGCCATTGTGTGGTCTGAAGCAGTCTTAAGAGGACTAGTTGTAACTTAACTTGCCTGGGTATATAGAGATATAAGTACATAGAGATGGTAGTGTCTATCTCATACCAAGAGGACTAGTAACCTAACTTGCCTCAAAGTATAGAGATAAGATAAGCATAAAAATATGTCAGTATATATTTCCAGGTTAATACTAGTTCTTGGAAAATCTTACCTTCTTCTTTAGTATAAGGTCCTTTCTTTCCTGGTCCATCAACTAAAAGAGGGGGAACTCCTGAAGCTGGCGAATCTGAGGTCATCTTCCATGATCTGCCGTAAGTTGGAATACCAAGGATCAATTTTTGCTCTGTAATATTAATAAATTATCAGTCAGTGGTAGCAATTAAAGAGGAGACAGTTGTTAAGTCTTCTTCGTGTATGAGTATTATTTAGCCTCAAAATTGTAACTTGCAACTTGGTTATCTAATCATGTAACTGGGCTATCCCAGCATGTAGTAGGGCTATTATAACATTCAAAACTCATATCTAAATCCTCTAAAAGTTGCCTGAAGTGCTCCGTCCTTAGTGTAGAGACTTGAAATTCCGTACACATGCTTCAAGATTTATGAGTAATTTCTCTAATATCATGTTTAAAAACAAAATTTGACACGAGTGGCGGCTTTTTGAATACAAGAAGATCGACGCATTTTGTCGGATTAATTTTGTTAAGTAGCATCAAGCTTGATTATTAGGATCATCATTTGGGTGACTGCTTGTATCCGTTAAATACATAAGCTGGATACTTGTAGTCACCTTAATGATGCCCCTAACGATGACACTTGATACTTTACAAAATTAATCCAGCAAAAACCCTTAATATGTCACCCGTATTCAAATAAAACTTTTTTATTTTTTATATTAATAAAGACAATAGAATGAAAACTTTATAAAAAGACGCCACTCCCAGATAGCACAGCATATAAGGATTATTTAGGGGAAATATCCATACATGGGGGAAATAAAGATATGAGGCATAAAAGAGTAATTTACAAAATAAATTAATAAGGCCCAGATAAAAAAAAATAGTCATTATTTTACACATATAAATATTGTATGGGCCTTATCAGGATTTTAAGATAACAAAAATAAAGGGGAAATTAATAAATATCTAATTCGGGCATTATCAGGTAAATAAGTAAAAAGAATCAGGAAAAAAATAGGCAGACTCATTAATATCACATTTTTTAAAGAAACTATATGTAGGGGAAAAATAGGAGTATTTACAGGGGCATTATCAGGACTATATAAGTAATAAGATAAGAGGGATATAAAGGGGAAAACATATAGGCCATATCAGGATATTATAAGAAACTATATTAGGGGAAAAATAGGAGTATTTACAGGGGTTATCAGGACATATATAAGTAATAAGATAAGAGGGATATAAAGGGAAAAACATATAAGGCCAATATCACGATTGTAAAAGAAACTATATGTAAGGGAAAACTAGGAGTATTTACAGGGGCATTATCAGGACTATATAAGTTTAAGATAAGAGGATATAAAGGGGAAAACATTAAGGCAATATCAGGATATTTAAGAAACGAAAAAACTGGAGTATTTACAGGGGCATTATCAGGACTATATAAGTAATAGATAGAGGGATATAAGGGAAAACATTAAGGCCAATATTCAGGATGTTATAAGAAACTATATGTAAGGAAAAAACTAGGAGTATTTACAGGGGCATTCTCAGGACTATATAAGTAATAGATAAGAGGGATATAAAGGGGAAAACATATAAGGCCAATATCAGGATATGTTATAAGAAACTATATTGTAGGGGAAAAACTAGGAGTATTTACAGGGGCATTATCAGGACTATATAAGTAATAAGATAAGAGGGATATAAAGGGAAACATATAAGGCCAATATCAGGAATATATAAGAAACTATATGTAGGGGAAAAACTAGGAGTATTTACAGGGCATTATCAGGACTATATAAGTAATAAGATAGAGGGATATAAAGGGGAAAACATATAAGGCCCAATATCAGGATATTATAAGAAATATATGTAGGGGAAAACTAGGGAGTTTACAGGGGCATCTCAGGACTATTAAGTAATAAGATAGAGGATATAAAGGGGAACTATTAGGCCCATATCAGGATATTATAAGAAACTATATGTAGGGGAAAAACTAGGAGTATTTACAGGGGCATTATCAGGACTATATAAGTAATAAGATAAGAGGGATATAAAGGGGAAAACATATAAGGCCAATATCAGGATATTATAAGAAACTATATGTAGGGAAAAACTAGGAGTATTTACAGGGGTATCAGGACTATATAAGTATAAGATAAGAGGGATATAAAGGGGGAAAACATATAAGGCCAATATCAGGATATTATAAGAAACTATATGTAGGGGAAAAACTAGGAGTAATTTACAGGGGCATTCTCAGGACTATATAAGTAATAGATAAGAGGGATATAAAGGGGAAAACATATAAGGCCAATATCAGGATATTATAAGAAACTATATGTAGGGAAAAACTAGGAGTATTTACAGGGGCATTCTCAGGACTATATAAGTAATAAGATAAGAGGGATATAAAGGGGAAAACATATAAGGCCAATATCAGGATATTATAAGAAACCTATATATAGGGGAAAAACTAGGAGTATTTACAGAGGCATTCTCAGGGACTATATAAGTAATAGGATAAAAGGGATATAAAGGGAAAAACATATAAGGCCAATATCAGGATATTATAAGAAACTATATGTAGGGAAAAATAGGAGTATTTACAGGGGCATTATCGAACTATATAAGTAATAAGATAAGAGGGATATAAAGGGGAAAACATAATTAGGCCAATATCAGGATATTATAAGAAACTATATGTAGGGGAAAACTAGGAGTATTTACAGGGGCATTATCAGGACTATATAAGTAATAAGATAAGAGGGATATAAAGGGGGAAAACATATAAGGCAATATCAGGATATTATAAGAAACTATATGTAGGGGAAAAACTAGGAGTATTTACAGGGGCATTATCAGGACTATATAAGTAATAAGATAAGAGGGATATAAAGGGAAAAACATATAAGGCCAATATCAGGATATTTAAGAAACTATATGTAGGGGAAAAACTAGGAGTATTTACAGGGGCATTATCAGGACCTATATACAGTAAATAAGATAAGAGGGATATAAGGGGAAAACATATAGGCCAATATCAGGATATTATAAGAAAACTATATGTAGGGGAAAAATAAGAGTATTACAGGGGATTATCAGGACTAATATAAGTAATAAGATAAGGGATATAAAGGGGAAAACATATAAGACCAATATCAGGATATTATAAGAACTATATGTAGGGGAAAAACTAGGAGTATTTACAGGGGCATTATCAAACTATGTAAGTATAAGATAAGAGGGATATAAAGGGAAAACATATAAGGCCAATATCAGGATATTATAAGAAAACTATATGTAGGGGAAAAACTAAGAGTATTTACAGGGGCATTATCAGGACTATATAGTAATAAGATAAGAGGGATATAAAGGGGAAAAATATAAGGCCAAATATCAGGATATTATAAGGAAACTATATGTAGGGGAAAACTAGAGTATTTACAGGGCATTATCAGGACTATATAAGGTAATAAGATAAGAGGGATATAAAGGGGAAAACATATAAGACCAATATCAGGATATTATAAGAAACTATATGTAGGGGAAAAACTAGGGTATTTACAGGGGCATTATCGGACTATATAAGTAATAAGATAAGAGGATATAAAGGGGAAAACATATAAGGCCAATATCAGGATATTATAAGAAACATATATAGGGGAAAACTAGAGTATTTACAGAGGGCATTCTCAGGACTATATAAGTATAGATAGAGGGATATAAAGGGGAAAAACATATTAAGCCAATATCAGGATATTATAAGAAACTATATGTAGGGGAAAAACTAGAGTATTTACAGGGGCATTATCAGGACTATATAAGTAATAAGATAAGAGGGATATAAAGGGGAAAACATATAAGGCCAATATCAGGATATTATAAGAAACTATATGTAGGGGAAAAACTAGAGTATTTACAGGGGCATTATCAGGACTATATAAGTAATAAGATAAGAGGGATATAAAGGGGAAAACATATAAGGCCAATATCAGGATATTATAGAAACTATATGTAGGGGAAAAACTAAGAGTATTTAAGGGGCATTATCAGGACTATATAATAATAAGATAGAGGGATATAAAGGGGAAAACATATAAGACCAATATCAGGATATTATAAGAAACTATATGTAGGGGAAAAAACTAGGAGTATTTACAGGGGATTATCAGAACTATGTAAGTAATAAGATAAGAGGGATATAAAGGGAAAAACATATAAGGCCAATATCAGGATATTATAAGAAACTATATGTAGGGGAAACTAAGAGTATTTACAGGGGCATTATCAGGACTATATAAGTAATAAGATAAGAGGGATATAAAGGGGAAAACATATAAGGCCATATCAGAGATTATAAGAAACTATATGTAGGGGAAAAACTAGGTATTTACAGGGGCATTATCAGGACTATATAAGTAATAAGATAAGAGGGATATCTAAAGGGGAAAACATATAAGACCATATCAGGATATTATAAGAAACTTATGTAGGGAAAAACTAGGAGTATTTACAGGGCATTATCAGACCATATAAGTAATAAGATAAGGGATATAAAGGGAAAACATATAAGACAATATCAGGATTATAAGAAACTATATGTAGGGGAAAAACTAAGAGTATTTACAGGGGCATTATCAGGACTATATAAGTAATAAGATAAGAGGGATATAAAGGGGGAAAACATATAAAGGCAATATCTGGATATTATAAGAACTATAGTATAGGGGAAAAAGTAGGAGTAGTTACAGGGCCATTATCAGGACTATATAAGTAATAAGATAAGGGGGATGTAAGGGGAAAAATATTAGGCCAACATCAGAATATTATAAGAAGAATTTAACACAGGGTCTTATTTGACAGTGTTCTCGGGGAATAAAAAAATATTCGAGTTACGGAGGTTCTAGTTTTCGAGGTTCCACTGTTGAACTTTTTTTTATACATTTTTTACAAAACCTGGTAATAATAAGGGAAACCACCGGAGTTAACTACGTATTAACTTAGGTACTAACTAACTCTATAGGATTGTTAAGAAAAAAATGTAGTAAGTTTAACAGCATAGCTTCTTATTCTGATAAAATTTTACGTCCTTTAAGTTTTTACATTCGCAATATGGAAGTTATACTAATAGGTTATAAAAGTAATAATTATCTTTATCATATGCATATGTATCAATAATAAGAATATCAAGTAACAAATTGATTGGCTCTAGGGGCGTAACTATATAGAACCCGAGCCCAGCAGAGCCAGCCCGCGGGAGTGGGGGATTGCAAGCCTTCAGGGTGCAAAAATTAATACTTTATCTTATCTTTTATTTTTTTAAATAGTAATACCCAGCTAGCACAGATTTATAGTTAAATATGATATGGTCTATAATATCTAAAATTTAACTGGATAATAACGAAAATGTAACGGGCATTAGATTAATGATTAATAAAAGTTTATGCATAATAATAACTAGGGCCATATCAAAAAGGTTTTTGTTAAAGGCCATTTTAAAAGGTTCTTTTAGGAGACGCATTGTCTGAAAAATGGTATTTATTAAACTTTTTATGTTGCAAGCGTAGCGAGCCAAAGAAAATGTAGAATTTGTTATGTAATGAGTGCAATTGGCAATTTATTTTGCTTTTTATAGCACCTAAAAATGGAAATTATACTACTACGATTATGTCTTTCTGAATATACATATTTAAAATAAAAGATACAATTTTTTCGTGTTTTAGTGTGTGTGTTTTTTAGTGTTGGTCTCTGTAAACGAAAGTTTTTTAAAAAACGGAGGGTTTTACTATTTTGGGGAGTTGGCAAACGGGGAATTTTCCCTGAGTAAAAAACGTGGTTTAATATGTTGGTAATATGGTAACTTTATGTGGCCCTTACGTTTAAGGCCGTGATAAGTTATTTGTTATTTTACTCGTTGTATGTTAGGAATGTAGAAGTAAAATTATTATGAGGACCAAATCAGGACCCCATATGTGTTAATATCAAGCATGCGCAGTCGCTTTACCCCCACCAAGATACGTACCCAAACCCAAGCTGAAGCATTCTCATTCCTGCACGTGCCAAACAAGTGGTTCGTACGGACACGGATACTTCTCCATCTTTATATTTTTCAAGTAAGTTAAATTATTTTTGTAATCGATTGAAGAATTTTAAGATACCCATTTAATTAATTAGCTTTACATACTGCTAACATTTATAATGTTATATGTAATTATGTTTTTAAAGAATACAATATTGTAACTTTACAACTTAATTTATTTATCCCATTTATTATTTCTACTTTATTTATTTACTTTACTTTTTTATTTTTATACTTAGTTTTGTAATGGGAAAGTTAATTTGTAACGTGTTTGATCTCTGGATGAATTACTTTAATCAGTTTTCTCGTGTAATTGTGTTGTCAGTAAAGAGAATAGATTCTATTATACTTAGTTGTAGTCGTCTGATAGTTTTTTCGGGAGATTCTAAAAAACACTGAACAGAGGAACTACTGAATGCAAGAACTGAAGAGCATATCCAGGCTAAAAAGCTATAATGGCTGTACCTACAGACTTGATATTTAGTACAAACATAGATAACAACATTATAAGAGTTTCCACACTTCGTCCAGTGGAAATATATTGTGGTGGACCACACTTATATACTCGATTAAGTAATTCACTGAATACATATGTTTTTCACTGAACGGCCAATGCTGTACCTACAGACTTGATATTAGTACAAACATAGATAACAACATTATAAGAGTTTCCACCTTCGTCCAGTGGAAATATATTGTGGTTAACCACACTTATGTACTCGATTAAGTAATTCACTGAATACATTATGTTTTCACTGAACGGCCAAATAGCTGTACCTACAGACTTGATATTTACTACAAACATAGATAATGACATTATAAGAGTATCCACACTTCGTCCAGGTGGAAATATATTGTGGTAAACCACACTTATATACTCGATTAAGTATTTCACTGAATACATTATGTTTCCACTGAACGGCCAAATGGCTGTACCTAACAGACTTGATATTTAAGTAAAAACATAGATAATGACATTATAAGAGTTTCCACACTTCGTCCAGTGGAAATATATTGTGGTTAACCACACTTATGTACTCGATTAAGTATTTCACTGAATACATTATGTTTCCACTGAACGGCCAAATGGCTGTACCTACAGACTTGATATTTAGTACAAACATAGATAACAACATTATAAGAGTTTCCACACTTCGTCCAGTGGAATATATTGTGGTTAACCACACTATATACTCGATTAAGTATTTCACTGAATACATTATTTTCCACTGAACGGCCAAATGGCTGTACCTACCAGACTTGATATTTAGTACAAACATAGATAAAACATTAAAGAGTTTCCACACCTTCGTCCAGTGGAAATATATTGTGGTTAACCACACTTATATACTCGATTAAGTAATTCACTGAATACATTATGTTTTCACTGAACGACCAAATGGCTGTACCTACAGACTTGATATTTAGTACAACATAGAGATAACAACATATAAGAGTTTCCACACTTCGTCCAGTGAAATATATTGTGGTTAACCACACTTTTGTACTCGATTAAGTAATTCACTGAA
This sequence comes from Microvelia longipes, assembly GCA_018340805.1. Lineage (NCBI taxonomy): Eukaryota > Metazoa > Arthropoda > Insecta > Hemiptera > Veliidae > Microvelia > Microvelia longipes. The sequence goes on along the minus strand of JACMZG010000032.1, from coordinate 6,980,228 downwards.
TACATTATGTTTTCACTGAACGGCCAAATGGCTGTACCTACAGACTTGATATTTACTACAAACATAGATAATGACATTATAAGAGTATCCACACTTCGTCCAGTGGGAAATATATTGTGGTAAACCACACTTTATATACTCGATTAAGTATTTCACTGAATTACATTATGTTTTCACTGAAGCCAAATGCTGTACCTACAGACTTGATATTTACTACAAACATAATAATGCATTATAAGAGTATCCCACTTCGTCCAGTGGAAATATATTGTGGTTAACCACACTTATGTACTCGATTAAGTATTTCACTGAATACATTATGTTTCCACTGAACGGCAAATGGCTGTACCTACAACTTGATATTTAGTACAAACATAGATAACAACATTATAAGAGTTTCACACTTCGTCCAGTGGATATATATTGTGGTTAACCACACTTATGTACTCGATTAAGTAATTCACTGAATACATTATGTTTTCACTGAACGGCCAAATGGCTGTACCTACAGATGGATTTACTACAAACAATAGATAATGACATTATAAGAGTATCACACTTCGTCCAGTGGAAATATATTGTGGTAACCACACTTATATACTCGATTTAAGTAATTTCACTGAATACATTATGTTTTCACTGAACGGCCAAATGCTGTACCTACAGACTTGATATTTACTACAAACATAGATAATGACATTATAAGAGTATCCACACTTCGTCCAGTGGAAATATATTGTGGTTAACCACACTTATATACTCGATTAAGTAATTCACTGAATACATTATGTTTCCACTGAACGGCCAAATGGCTGTACCTACAGACTTGATATTTAGTACAAACATATAACAACATTATAAGAGTATCCACACTTCGTCCAGTGGAATTATTGTGGTTAACCACACTTATGTACTCGATTAAAGTAATTCACGGAATACATTATGTTCACTGAACGGCCAAATGGCTGTACCTACAGACTTGATACATTTAGTACAAACATAGATAACAACATTATAAGAGTATCCACACTTCGTCCAGTGGAAATATATTGTGGTAAACCACACTTATGTACTCGATTAAGTATTTCACTGAATACATTATGTTTCCACTGAACGGCCAAATGGCTGTACCTACAGACTTGATATTTAGTACAAACATAGATAATAACATTATAAGAGTATCGACACTCGTCCAGTGGAAATATATTGTGGTAACCACACTTATATACTCGATTAAGTATTTCACTGAATACATTATGTTTTCACTGAACGGCCAAATGGCTGTACCTACAGACTTGATATTTACTACAAACATAGATAATGACATTATAAGAGTATCCACACCTTCGTCCAGTGGAATATATTTGTTGTGTAAACCACACTTATTACTCGATTAAGTATTTCACTGAATACATTATGTTTCCACTGAACGGCCAAATGGCTGTACTACAGATTGATATTTAGTACAAACATAGATAATGACATTATAAGAGTTTCCACACTTCGTCCAGTGGAAATATATTGTGGTTAACCACACCTTATGTACTCGATTAAGTATTTCACTGAATACATTATGTTTCCACTGAACGGCCAAATGCTGTACCTACAGACTTGATATTTAGTACAAACATAGATAACAACATTAAAGAGTTTCCACACTTCGTCAGTGGAAATATATTGTGGTTAACCACACTTAATATACTCGATTAAGTAATTCACTGATACATTATGTTTTCACTGAACGACCCAAATGGCTGTACCCTACAGACTTGATATTTAGTACAAAATACGATA
>JACMZG010000032.1:6937217-6954717 GCA_018340805.1 Microvelia longipes | reverse complement strand
TATTAATACTCAGATGTATATGCTTTGCTCACATGTCCAGCTATTTTACTTTATATTTCTGTTTCGCAAGTAACTTTTGAACCATTTAATTACATGCCCGACAGTCCTAATTATACTTCTTCTAATTAGTATTCTGTGAGATACTGAGTCAAATGCCTTAGCTAGATCTAAAAATAAAGCAACTGGTTTCAGACCTTTATCTAAACTTTCAATTATAAGTCATTCACCGCTGTAATGGCATCTTAAGTGCTGATTCTTTCCTAAAAGCCATATTGAGCATTATTTAATTTTGAATGTTTATCTAAATGGTTCATTAGCTATGTTTTGACAATTTTTTCTATTATTTTTGCAATATTGGACCACCATGCATTGGTCGATAATTTGATAATTTGTGTGGTCTCCTTTTTGTGTATGGGAGTAATTATACCTATTTTAATATTTCTGGGAATTCACCCTGCACAAAACTTAAGTTGACTATAGTATTAAAAGCTGTATAAAACTTTCAATATTTCTTTGATTATTTTTACTGTCATTCCGTATGTCCTGGTCCTGTTTCACCTCTCAGTTCACTTATAGCTTTACGAATATCTTTTTCTTCTAAGGTAAGTCAGTAAAGTATGGTGTATGTGAGTTATTTGTTTCTGTCTGTGTGTCTTCTGTATAGTCTATTTGAATTTGTTGTCGACTAATAATTTACTGGCCATATTCTCTCCTACTTTTGGTAAAATACTGAGCCATTTCATCTGCAGCTCGCTCTTTATTAGTTTCTACTCAATTAAGTCACCTTCAGGAGTTTTCTATTTTTTAATAGCAGTGTACTTTTGTTTTTAGTTGGATAAATATCTTTAGCTATCTTCCATATCTTAGTTATGTCATTGTCACAGTTTTCTATTTTTTCTGGTAGTAGTTTTTTTACGTTAAGTAAGTTTCAGGTCACGTTTATAATTGCTTTAATTTATAAAGGGCTGTTTCTGTAGTTTTTTTCCTAATTTTCTTTCTGTTAATAGCTACAACTATGCCATGAGTAATCATGGCATAGTATATATATATATATTATATATTATATATATATATATATATATATATATATTATATATATAATATATATATATATAATTATATATATACAAAGTTTCGCGATTCGTATGTTTTCGTCATTAGGGACCTCTGAAACGGATTTGCGACGTGGTCGCTTAACTCGTTAGCGAATTTTATTTCCAAAGTAAATTCGCTAAAAGTAAACAAGTTGAAACCTACCGACTGATGTCTTTTCATATTTCTCGTGCTGAGGTGGGAACTGCCAAGCTAGATCTATGCCATCGAACTGATATTCCCTTAGCAATGCTGCGACTGAGTTAACAAATTTCGTTCTCTTATCTTGGATTCGAGCTGAATCGGAAATTATTTATTAGATTTGGTAACAGTTGTATCATATAATCTTATAAGTATTACATGGCTATTGGCTATGTAAAGGTCAATTATAATTAAGTTGGCTGTGGGACTTGAACGCTTCATAGTCAGAACAGTAACACTGATACTTGTTTGTCAATTTATTTGCATTTGTCAAGGAAATGCCCATGCTAATTCTACAGTTTGTTCCAAACGTTTCGAACTTTGTTTTATCAGTTCCTAATAACATTAGAGCAGTGCTGTAAAATGTGCTATTTCAAGGAAATGTGCTATTTTACATTTCACTCCCGCCCACGTAATTAGCGATTTTTCCCATTTTCCCACTGGAAATTTGCTAAAGAATACTTCAAACCCCCTTTTACTTCTAGAGCTAAATACAGATATTGCATAAATTAATTCTACACCTCAAAAGTAGAGACATTGTCATAAATACATCTTTCCGAAAATTCTTATTTTTCTAATAAAATACTACCCTCCCCAGCCAGGATTGATCCCGTACTATTGGAGTGATAGGCAAACGTGTTAACCATTAAACCGTTAAGTCCTCATAGCAATACTAGGAACACTATACTACTTAAGTATTTACCAGGGTGAAGTACTTCTCAGGTTCCTCAGTATCGCGGTTGCCTCCAACAGAAAGAAGAATAGCGAGTCCGGGGTAGCTCCTCTTCAGTGTGCTTACTGTCCTGTACTGACCTTTACCTGCCAATAAAAAATCAAACTATTAATAAGTAATATTTTAGTAAAGGGTCTCTCTTTGATATCTGATCTGTAAGACTCATTTATCACTCTATTCTTTATTCAACGGCTTGCACTGATGATGGCCTATTGTTAGGTTGAAAGCGCATTGCCATTAAGAAATATATTTTTGGGAGAGACTTCTTCCTCTTTTATTAATTTTTAGTCGTGTTGTTGAGAGGATAGAACTTACTAATTATAAACCTATTTCCTTGCTTTCACTTCTTTCCAAACTTTGCCCCGTCAATGTTTGCCGTAAAGATCTGAAATTTCTCACACATACTCAGACATTTATGCGAACGGTCGAGCGTTTTCCAACAAGTATTTATGCTGAACGTCGAGCGTTTCCACATTCATTTTGCGAACGGTCGGAGCGTTAAATCCAACAGTTCCAAATTTGCATATTTGCTGAACGTTCGGCGTTATCAACTTGCATATTATGCTGAACGGTCGAGCGTTTTCTAACATTGCATTTATGCTAACGGTCGAGCGTTTCCAACATTCCATTTACAACGTTCGAGCGTTATCCAACATTCATATATGCTGCGGTCGAGCGTTTTCTAACATTGCTATTATGCTGAACGGTCGAGCGTTTTCCAACATTCCATATTATTGCTGAAACGTTCGAGCGTTATCAAACATCATTTATGCTGAACGGTCGAGCGTTTCCAAATTCCATATTGCTGAACGTTCGAGCGTTATCCAATTCATATTATGCTGAACGTTCGAGCTTATCCAACATTTCATATTATGCGAACGGTCGAGTTTTCCAACATTCCATATTATGCTGAACGTTCGAGCGTTATCCAACATTTCATATTATGCTGAACGTTCGAGCGTATCGAGCGTTTTCCAACATTCCAATGCTGTTTATCCAACATTTCAATTTAGCTGAACGTCGGCGTATCCAACATGCTGAAGCGTTTTCGAGTCGAGCGTTATCCATTATTGCTGATGAGCGTGCTGAACGTTCGGCGTTATCCAATTTCATATTATGCTGAACGGTCGAGCGTTTTCCATTCATATTATGCTGAACGGTCGCGTTTTCCAACATTTATGCTAACGTTCGAGCGTTTATCCACATTTCATATTATGCTGAACGTCGAGCGTTTTCAACATTCATATTATGCTGAACGTCGAGGTTTTCCAACATTTCATATTATGCTGAACGTTCGAGCGTTATCCAACATTTCATATTATGCTGAACGGTCGAGCGTTTTCCAACATCATATTATTGCTGAACGTTCGAGCGTTCCAACATTTCATATTATGCTGAACGTTCGAGCGTTATCCACATTTCATATTATGCGAACGGTCGAGCGTTTTTTTTCTTTTATGCTGAACGTTCGAGCGTTATCCAACATTTCAATATGCTGAACGTTCGAGCGTTATCAACTTCATAATTATGTTGACGGTCGAGCGTTTTTCAACATTCCATATTATGCTGAACAGTCGAGCGTTTTCAACATTCCATATTATGCTGAGCAGTCGAGCGTTTTCCAACATTCCATATTATGCTGAACGTTCGAGCGTTTTTCAACATTCCATATTATGCTTAGGAACTCACTTGTTACTCTTTAAAATAATATCAAACGATGCTGAACTCATTCTGCAGGTTTCAATGGGCTGTGAACCAAATTTAGGCTATTCTTATGTAAATCGCGGACGAGGACTGGGGAATAAAATAACATTTTTGTGTTTATCACAATAGAGGTGTGTGACGTCAATTGGTAAATATAAATTTGAGCTCTAGATAACTTTTGGAATGAAAAGATGAAGTGAAATCAATTCCTCACTCCTCTATTTCCGTCATCCGAACAACATCGGAAGCGTCGTTTTGGAAAATTGCCTAAAAACATCGTAAGCGTCAGTTTGAAAAATTGCCTAAAACAACATTCGTCTGTTAGGATGCAATTATAGTCGCCTTATTCTCCAAATTGCTGGTTTGCTATGGACAATGTTGTTTACTTATGTCTCCAAAGCACGAATTAAGTACTTATAGGGGCACCATGAATACTTTACCTTTATCTAAGTCTAACTTCTTATCAACTGGTTCGATGGTGAAGTCATCGTCGTCTATGGCAGCGAAGCCATAGATGAGGTGAGAGCAGTAAGTGAGTCCATGCTTGATCTCCTCAACGGTTACTTTAGCAGTTCCTGTAACAATATTATAATTATTATTTATTGAAAAGCATTTATTATTATTATCTATAGGAATATTCTTAATGCTAATATAGCTATTGATTATATCGTATGAGAACGTTTATGTAGGACCGTCCAGTAAACAATCAACCCGTTGTATACAGTAGGACCGTACATACAATCACTTTAATGTAGGACCGGTTTCTAACAATCAACCTTATACTGAAACAATCAACTTTATGTAGGACCGTACTGTATCACCTTTACCGTACTGTAATCAACCTTTATGTAGGACCGTACTGTAGTAGGACCGTACATGTATACTGTAATTTAACCGTCAGTTAATGTAGGACCGTACTGTAAACAACGTTACCGTGTAAACATAACCTTTATGTATATGTTGGACCGTACTGTAAACAATCAACCTTTATGTAGACCGTACTGTAAAATCAACCTTATGTAGGTAAACAATCAACCTTTATGTAGGACCGTACTGTAAACAATCAACCTTTATGTAGGACCGTACTGTAAACAATCAACCTTTATGTAGGACCGTACTGTAAACAATCAACCTTTATGTAGGACCGTACTGTAAACAATCAACCTTTATGTAGGACCGTACTGTAAACAATGTAGACCGTACTGTAAACAATCAACCTTTTATGTAGACCGACTGTAAACAATCAACCTTATATAGACCGTACGTAAACAATCACCTTTATGTAGGACCGTACTGTAACAATCAACCTTTATGTGAACCGTACTGTAAACAATCAACCTTTATGTAGGACCGTCTGTTATGTAGGACCGTACTGTAAACAACACTTTATGTAGGACCGTTACTGTAAACAATCACCTTTATGTAGGACCGTACTGTAACAATCAACCTTTATGTAGGACCGTACTGTAAACAATCAACCTTATGTAGGACCGTCTGTAAACAATCAACCTTATGTAGGGACCGTACTGTAACAATCAACCTTTATGTAGGACCGTACTGTAAACAATCAACCTAATGTAGGACCGTACTGTAAACATCAACCTTTATGTAGGACCGTACATGTAGGTCCAGTAAACAATCAACCTTTATGTAGGACCGTACTGTAAAACAATCACTTTATGTAGGACCGTCTGTAACAATCAACCTTTATGTAGGACCGTACTGTACAATCAACCTTTATGTAGGACCGTACTGTAAACAATCAACCTTTATGTAGGACCGTACTGTAAACAATCAACCTTTATGTAGTAAAACAATCACCTTTACCGTACTGTAAACAATCAACCCAAAAAGTTGTAACTACACACAAACTAAAATTCCCAGATGTGTATCTTGTTAGCCTACATTATAATACTCTTGCGCGTGTCTCGTATGCTTACATTATAATGCTCTCGGATGTGTCTTGTGAGCGATCATTATAATTCTCTTGGCTGTTTCTTAAGGGCCTTCATTATTACACTCTTAGCTGTGTCTCGTGAGCGTTCATTATAACTCTCTCGGCTTAATCTTATGAGCTTATATTATGATTATCTAAGGTAATCTTATTGCGAGGCATAGGCGAGGGATTTGTTCTAATTCCGAGGAATAACCGAATAGAATTACTTTGTCCTAAGGCATGGCTAAGGTAGTTAATTTTTTTTGGGGCTTGTGTTTAACCCCGAGGCTAAGCCGAGAGGGCCACTGTTTGCTTAAAACCTGTAGTTGGCAGTCAATTTATTGTTTCTGATAATAATAAAGTTAATAAATATTGAATTATGTAGCACGTCATTCTGCTCTGTGGTACAAGATAAATATTCGAAAACATCTGCTGAATAAATTACTTGGAAAAATATTGCAGTCAGTGCTCTAGTTAGGATTACTAAATCTCTTCTATTTGCATTATATATAAGGCGCGGTCGAATATCCACGGCCTTCTAGAACGTTGGATCACCAACAATCTTTTTTTATAACTTTTTTTTCAAAATGTTCAGTAATTAGCCGGATTTGTGATAAATAAAGCCTATTTACGTAATTTGCACGCTCTTTTGGTTAATCTCAAAGAGTATTTACATTCACTCAACGATTTATTTTTAATCTAACTTGGTACATACATAACTACTGTTAGACGTCAATGTTAACAAATATGGCATGTCAAAATATAACACAAAATATTGACGTCTAACAGTAGTTATGTATGTACCAAGTTAGATTAAAAATAAATCGTTGAGTGAATGTAAATACTCTTTAAGATTAACCAAAAGAGCGTGCAGATTACGGAAATAGGCTTCATTTATCACAAATCCGGCTAATTACTGAAAAATTTGAAAAAAAGAGTTATAAAAAAAGTTTGTTGGTGATCCAATGTTTTAGAAGGCCGTGGATATTCGACCGCGCCTTATTGTTTCTGATAATAATAAAATTAATAAATATTGAATTATGTTGCACGTCATTCTACTCTGTGGTACAAGATAAATATTCGAAAACATCTGCTGAATAAATTACTTGGAAAAAATATTGCAGTCAGTGCTCTAGTTAGGATTACTCAATCTCTTCTATTTGCATTATATATTATTTTCATTAACTGATGTAATACCAAGTAGATACAAAACAAGCAGATCAAATTTGCTGTTTCTCCGCCTCTGAAGTGAAGTAAATATTTATAAACAAATAATAATAGTAACAAACTCCACCATGAGTCATTATTTCTTTGAATTGATTCTAATTTTTAAACAAATATTTGTGTATTTACCAAGGAATGACAAATATTCATTAGAACTGAGTGACTCAGTTCTATGGCAAATACGCCATAGAACTGTGTGACTCCGAGCTACAGTAGTTGGAAATTAATTCTTAATGCACTTCTAGATAGAGGCGTTACAACACAGAGAAGGCAATCAGTTGAATTTTGAAATTTGAAAAGTAACAAAACACTATTATTGCAAAGCGACTACCACCTGCCCCATTTTCGACTAATTATTTTCCGGGAATCCTAAATGAATTAGTCATTGCCATAAATAGGAAATAATTCCTTAGAAATGAGGAAAGTAGGCTTATTTACCAAATTGCTGGTAATTAGTCATGAGTGACTGCACTTTACCTGCTAGGCAGGAAAGTAGCATTTCCCAGGGTAATTAGTCATGAATGACTGCACTTTACCTGCCTAGGCAAAAGTAGCATGCTGGTAATTAGTCATGAATGACTGCACTTTACCTGCCTAGGCAGGAAAGTAGCATTTCCCAGATCGCTGGTAATTAGTCATGAGTGACTGCACTTTACCTGCCTAGGCAGGAAAGTAGCATTTCCCAGATCTGCTGGTAATTAGTCATGAATGACTGCACTTTACCTGCCTAGGCAGGAAAGTAGTATTTCCCAGATCGGCTGGTAATTAGTCATGAGACTGCACTTTACCTGCCTAGGCAGGAAAGTAGTATTTCCCAGATCTGCTGGTAATTAGTCATGAATGACTGCACTTTACCTGCCTAGGCAGGAAAGTAGTATTTCCCAGCCGATCCTGCCTATGCTGGTTAATAGATAATATTTGTAAACATGATTAGTTAATAATAAAGCGTATTGAATTTATTTAATTATTTATACAATGAATTATTACATTATTTAACTAATTAAAATTAAAATAAAACAATTTGTAATGTAAATCTTTAATTAGAAATAAATTTTATCGATTATATTAAAGGCAACACTTTTTGTCTTGGGTTTATTATCTCAAGTCATTTACTACTTTTATCATACGAACCTTTATTTAATACAGTTTAAAAGTTAATTTATTCTGTAGCGGTTCTATAGCGTTTTGTGATGAATATCGTCGAAGATATAGCCGAACTTTTCGAACATACCCCGCCGGATGTTTTGGAAATAGCTACAAATGCCAAAGAGAGCCTACTACCCGGCAAATCAGGAAGTAGGTATCTCAAAGCATATGAAGTGTTCAAAGAATGGTGCTCAGAGAAATAAGTAAAGAATGTAAGTGAAAATAAGTAAAGAATTGTGTTAGCGTATTTAAAAGAACTGTCAAACACAAAATCGAGCGCTACTCTGTGGTCAACTTTATCGATGAAAAGATCTGTATTATGAGTCAAAGAAAATGTAAATATAAAACTTTATACAAACGTAATAAGTTTTTCAAAAATGCTAGTTTTGATTTATTACTGTTCGCAGATAAAATATTGTGTGGAACGAGGCAGGAAAGGAAACATTAATATTATTAGAAAGAAAGAAGAAAAAACAGAAAAAAACACATCTCAAGGGCAGTTTAGACTAGAAAGATATTTAAAGATATTTGTTGTTTAGTTGTATACTTTAATAGTAAAATAAGAAAAGGGTTTATGGCCAACCTTCAGCCTTGAGCCCTACGCCGTAGGAAACGTGACAAAATTGTATTATCTGCTCACGGCAGGAAAATGAAGTATTACTGAACTAATTTAGGCGAGAAAGTAGTATTTCCCAGATCGGCTGGTAATTAGTCATGAGTGACTGCACTTTACCTGCCTAGGCAGGAAAGTAGTATTTCCCAGATCTGCTGGTAATTAGTCATGTGACTGCACTTTACCTGCCTAGGCAGGAAAGTAGCATTTCCCAGATCTGCTGGTAATTAGTCATGAGTGACTGCACTTTACCTGCCTAGGCAGGAAAGTAGCATTTCCCAGATCGGCTGGTAATTAGTCATGAGTGACTGCACTTTACCTGCCTAGGCAGGAAAGTAGTATTTCCCAGATCTGCTGGTAATTAGTCATGAGTGACTGCACTTTACCTGCCTAGGCAGGAAGTAGTATTTCCCAGATGCTGGTAATTAGTCATGAGTGACTGCACTTTACCTGCCTAGGCAGGAAAGTAGTATTTCCCAGATCTGCTGGTAATTAGTCATGAGTGACTGCACTTTACCTGCCTAGGCAGGAAAGTAGCATTTCCCAGATCGGCTGGTAATTAGTCATGAGTGACTGCACTTTACCTGCCTAGGCAGGAAAGTAGCATTTCCCAGATCGGCTGGTAATTAGTCATGAGTGACTGCACTTTACCTGCCTAGGCAGGAAAGTAGCATTTCCCAGATCTGCTGGTAATTAGTCATGAATGACTGCACTTTACCTGCCTAGGCAGGAAAGTAGCATTTCCCAGATCGGCTGGTAATTAGTCATGAGTGACTGCACTTTACCTGCCTAGGCAGGAAAGTAGCATTTCCCAGATCGGCTGGTAATTAGTCATGAATGACTGCACTTTACCTGCCTAGGCAGGAAAGTAGCATTTCCCAGATCGGCTGGTAATTAGTCATGAGTGACTGCACTTTACCTGCCTAGGCAGGAAAGTAGCATTTCCCAGATCGGCTGGTAATTAGTCATGAATGACTGCACTTTACCTGCCTAGGCAGGAAAGTAGCATTTCCCAGATCGCTGGTAATTAGTCATGAATGACTGCACTTTACCTGCCTAGGCAGGAAAGTAGCATTTCCCAGATCGCTGGTAATTAGTCATGAGTGACTGCACTTTACCTGCCTAGGCAGGAAAGTAGCATTCCCAGATCTGCTGGTAATTAGTCATGAGTGACTGCACTTTACCTGCCTAGGCAGGAAAGTAGCATTTTCCCAGATCGGCTGGTAATTAGTCATGAGTGACTGCACTTACCTGCCTAGGCAGGAAAGTAGTATTTCCCAGATCTGCTGGTAATTAGTCATGAATGACTGCACTTTACCTGCCTAGGCAGGAAAGTAGTATTTCCAGCCGATCCTGCCTATGCTGGTAATAATAATATTTGTAAACATGATTAGTTAATAATAAAGCGTATTGAATTTATTTAATTATTTATACAATGAATATTACATTATTTAACTAATTAAAAATTAAAATAAAACAATTTGTAATGTAAATCTTTAATTAGAATAAATTTTATCGATTATATTAAAGGCAACACTTTTTGTCTTGGGTTTATTATCTCAAGTCATTACTACTTTTATCATACGAACCTTATTTAATACAGTTTAAAAGTTAATTTATTCTGTAGCGTTCTATAGCGTTTGTGATGAATATCGTCGAAGATATAGCCGAACTTTTCGAACATACCCGCCGGATGTTTGGAAATAGCTACAAATGCCAAGAGAGCCTACTACCCGGCAAATCAGGAAGTAGGTATCTCAAAGCATATGAAGTGTTCAAAGAATGGTGCTCAGAGAAATAAGTAAAGAATGTAAGTGAAAATAAGTAAAAGAATTGTGTTAGCGTATTTAAAAGAACTGTCAAACACAAAATCGAGCGCTACTCTGTGGTCAACTTTATCGATGAAAAGATCTGTATTATGAGTCAAAGAAAAATGTAAATATAAAAAACTTTATACAAACGTAATAAGTTTTTCAAAAATGCAGTTTTGATTATTACTGTTCGCAGATAAAATATTGTGTGGAACGAGGCAGGAAAGGAAACATTACTGACTCGTATATTTGCCTTCCTCGGCTTTGCCTCGTCAGTCAACTTATATATTACCTTCCTCGACTTCGCCTCGTCAGTCAAAATTAAAATTACCTGATTCGGCTTCGCCTCTGCAGGTAATTTAGATAGCACACCCTCCTCTTCGGCACTAGTCAGTAATATTCCATTTTCCTGCCTAGTTACACAAATAACTATTGTCACGCATTAAATTATCACTAATGCTAATAGAGCTTTTTTTACTTCTTCATTTTTTTAAAATTTTGAAAATATTTGCTTTTAGGGTTATTTATAATATATTAAGGTACTTCTATTTGATTGATTTTAACAAGTGTTCGAAACTTATCGTGAAACATGAAAAGAAACGTGTTTTATGTATTAATCAATACAAAATCAAAAATAAATATAAAAATGAAATCATAAATATAATCGATATCAAATATATATATATATATATATATATATATATAAATATATATATATATATATATATATATATCACAGTGTTTGATTTATCAATAGGAGCTTTTTGTACTTTTAATTCGATTTTCTCCTTTGTAATTTTTCATTTTCTAATTAGGTTTTTTACTTTTCCTCATATATACCATAGGTATATATGAGGAAAAGTATTGAGTTTGCATAAATAACCGAAACCGGGATGAAACCGGAATTATCCGTTTCAGGTGTTTTTAAGGCATCCTGAGTGGTTTTCGCAAAGTGTGTGCCTGTTCATCGTAGCGCTCAGTGCATTTATGCTAGACAATTTGTACAAAAATCAGTCTACCGCTGTAGTTGCGCTATTCGGAAAATATTCTTTTTTTATGACTTCACTAACCCGCAATGATGACTCAGCAAAAATCATCTCATTATCAGCAGTGGATCAATTTTTATTGAATGCGTATTTGTATTCAAATACACATGTATTGAATACAAATACGAACATATGTGAAATATGTGTAATATGAATATTGAATATGTATGTATTGTTTTTTTTGTGCGTATGTGTATTTATGCGTATTTTTTATGTGTGCGTTTTTAAAAGAATTGTAAAAAATTGGGAAATGGTACAATTGAGTTGAAATTTGGTGCAAGTGTATATTATTACCTAATAAATAAGCACTTTATTCGTTTTAGTACGACAAGTATATTTAGGATTTTTGTTGGATCATAAAAATTAAGGAGCATTGAGCGTGCTCAGTGCTGTATGGGTGACCGATGAGAATAATACGGATGCATTTAATATCTGAAGACGAGCGAAACGAGTCCAAAGGCGTGTTGCAGTAAACAATTTTGCGAGCTGTTTTTCTGAAGTCGAGCGAAGCGAGTCCAAAGCTATGTTGCAGTATAAATTTTGCGAACTGTTTTTCTGAAGTCGAGCGAAGCGAGTCCAAAGGCATGTTGTAGTATAAATTTTGCGAACTGTTTTTCTGAAGTCGAGCGAAGCGAGTCCAAATGCATGTTGTAGTATAAATTATGCGAACTTCTGAAGACGAGGGAAGCGAGTCCAAAGCAGGGAGGACGAGTGTAGCGAATCCGTTGTAATGAGGAAAAGTTCCGAGGTACCCCGTACTCGAAAAATAATTTTGTTATTGTTCTTGTTGTAGACCAAACACCTCCCCTGGCCCAAGTTCATTCTTCTTACGGAAATTCGCTTAGAAAATAAAAACCTGTCATAGGAACAAGGTTTTGAACCCGGGCCTCAAGCTTTAAGTACTTCAAGTGGAAATTCGGTAAAACTATACCTACAATTTATGACTCTGGGAGGCGACATTGTGTCGGCAAAATATGGCACTGGATTTTTCCGGGCGATATACGCCTGGCCTGAGGCAAAACAAACAAATCTAATATTTCAAGTCGCTTACCTTGAAATAACAATGTCATTAAAAGGACACTATTATGTCAACTGTCATAATAGCTACATTATGAAAGGATTTCGGTGTTATGACTAATGGCTTTACAATGTATTTGCAGAATTGTTTACCTCTTTATTTAGGTAATGTATTCACAGATGTGTTTATTATTGTAATTAGTATTGTTTCTCGGACGGCCTTGCTTGATATACAGGGTGGTACATTGACAAAATATATGCTCCTAAGATTTGTTGACATCAGATTTTATTTGAACATATGAGGTCGATATCAGAAAGGTCAATTGAGTGAATAAAGACCATTTAGGACCTTTCGGCCTATCAGGGTGTTTACACTGCGGCAACATCCTTAGGATTGTGTCCTTTATGCTAAACGTATTTATTAATACGTACTTATACTTAATACCTCTAAAACATTGTACATGGCGTTCTCTCTCACTGAAGCGAACAGACCTCCTAACAATTTGTTAGTGAAACTGCATAAAAATGACTGTAGTGTGGAGGACTGTGGCTGTCCTGTTATCTCCCCTGCCACATCCACCAGGTATCTGGGTGTCACTATAGATAGCCATTTACGTTGGCAGCAACATGTTGATTTTGTATGTTCTAAGATAAGAAGAACCATCTATAAATTCGTTGAATTACGTAAGGCAATAGATTTGGACCAGCTGAGGATGGTGATGGTTGCTTTGGTTCAGTCCCTCATCGAATATTCCTTCTCCTGTTGGGTTCTTGTGCAAAAACTATTCTTAATCCACTTGTTATTATTCACAAGAGAATCATAAAAATTTGTCTGTCATTACCTCAGAGACATCAGACTGAAGGTCTTTATAAAAAGTTTAGAGTACTGGATTTAGTTTCACTCTTTAAATATAAAAGTTTCGCTTGTTAGAAAAAGATTGGATGATTTTCCTAGAGTGGGGCACAGGCTCAACACTAGGAAAAACATCCAAAAAAAGTTAGTTGGAACCTTTCAGTAGGACTGGCCGGGCGACGTCACCCGTCCAGTGTTGGTCCAAGACTTTATAATAGATTACCTCTTATATAGAGGGTTCTTCGAATATTAATATTTTCAAAAAAAGATACAAACGTTTTCTTCTCAACACCTCAAATTAATAATATAATAAAAACCAGCATTACTATTAAGATATTTTTAATCTAGAGACTAGCCAAGAAATACAAAATATTTAAAAGGTGAAATAATCACTCTTTTGAATTGTAATTAAAAAATACACACATATTTGAACTTCTTGGTTAATCTCTGTCAAAAAACCAAATTTAATTTATTTTAAAAAGAATTTAAATATTTTGCATAATAAATATTATGTATCTATATATATTATATCCACTCTATTTATCTTATATCTTATATTTTATACTATTTATCTCAACTTATCTACCTTAATAAAAAAAAAAAAAAAAAAAAAAAAGCATTTTTCTTCCTTCTTATAAAATATGTAACTATTATATTATTGCCGATATTTTATGTTTATCTTAAACTTTTAAAACTATTTTATATTATCAATTATTTTATTTTCATTCTTTTATTAAGTTTTTTTGCCCCTTATTTACAATGCACACTACACAGAAGACACTCCCGTACACAAGCTGTCTTTTTCGGGAGTGCACCTTCAAACCTTTTTTTGTTTAAAAAAAATATATATATATTGTTAGAAGTACTTATTTTTATTTATTTTTCGTTTTATAAAGTTTGTAAAAAAAATGTATAAAGGTGAAATATATTAATTTTTGAATTTGAATTTGAATTTGAATTAATGTTGACATAATTGTTTTATTACAAAAGATCCCATTTAATTAAGTATATGCAAAATAATTGTGCGAGAGACACCAAAGGAAATGTAACAAGCAAAATGCGATGCTACATCTGGGAACTGTTCCATCATTCGACATTCGTCATCATTGATGGCTCGACATAATGTCATGTCCCACTCTTTTCGTTACGTCTAACTCATCAGGGCGCGACAGAGCCTGAACTAACTCTGACCTTCTGCATTTGCTTGTTACATTCCTTGGTGTCTCTCGCACAATTATATTTGTGTCAAACTATTCATGTTTTGCAAAACTCGTAGTATTAAAATGATATATGTTTTGCTTGCCATGCATGATGGCGTAAGAGAGCATCGCTCGTCTCTGGTAAGTACTTCACATTATATTTTCGGAATTAATTGAAGGTCAGAGTGAGTTCAGGCTCTGTCGGCGCCCTGATGAGTTAGACGTAACGACACAAAGTAGGACATGACATTATGTCGAGCCATCAAGTATGACGAATGTCCAATGATGGAACAGTTCCCAGATGAAGCATTGTATTTTGCTTGTTACATTTCCTAGGTGTCTCTCGCACAATTATATGTGTCAACTATTCATGTTTTGCAAAACTCGTTAGTATAAAATGATATATATGCAAATATATCTAAATAAGTTTTTGCGCAGACCTTCTCGACCATAGAGATATATTACTAGAGGGGTCCTATAAGTTAAATTTTGAAACATCGACAAAGTAACCTGACCACCTTCGCTTATAAATATAATCAAATAATCAGTACAAAATTACAATAAACTGTTTAGTAAAAGGTTTAAAATGCAACTAACTTTTATTTATTTATCTATCTTTTTACTTTTTGTTTACTCGTTTTCATTTCAGAAATTTCACCCTTATTTTCGTTAAACTATCTTTTTTTACCTATTATTTTACCTATACCATATCCTGGTTCCTTTTTGTAATATTATATGTACTGAATTTAAGTCATATAATTACCTTTGTACTTAATGTTATAGTCTTTTTTTAGCACATTATACCAGTTTTCTTTCTCTTTTAATAACTTAATATTTTTACTTTAGTTATAATTATTTTAAGTGTTTTATGTGTTATATATAATTGTAAATTTGGCCGAATAAGCCCGTTACTATTTGTAAATAAATAAATAAACTAAGCGCGGGAAGTCGAAATCAATTGATATTAAACCTTAACTCTCTCTTGAAGGAGGTGTTGATGAGGTTATACAGAGCCCCTGAGAGCCCCAAAAGATATTTCTGGACTCTCAATATATTGAGATAGGTTATGCCTCTAGTATATATCTCTATATGCTCTCAACCTTGCAAGAAACCATCCAGTGCTAAATCATAATACTGCCTCTTGAAATCCTTTTGTTATTGCTTTGTTGAGTTTATTAATGATGACAGATCATTATCTGCATTAATGATACAATTATTATCATTAAATATTTATTTTTGTTTTTCTTTTCAAGAACAATCATTTAGAAGTTTAGTTACTTTTACAAATATAAAACGATAAATATATATATATATATATATATATATATATATTATATATATATATATATATATATATAATATATATATAATATATAGATAGATAATAAATATAATAAAGTTCAATAAGAATTTTCATTGTTAATCATTCGTAGAAAAACTCTCAATGTTAATTAAATGGTACATGAAATAATTAAAAATCTTAATAATTTAAACAGGTAAATATTAAATTTGAGCTTGTGGGAAAACGGTTGGACATCGGGGTTATATTACAGGACATTTTTGTTCCCTTTGAGGAGTACTATTACATCCTTCTTCGGTGGATTATATAAATTATACTTTGTATGAAACACCCTGTATATAATATAGGCGTTTCGAGACCATTTTTTTGTCAAAAATAGAATGGCTATTGGAGGGACCACCAACTGGTGGAGCCTCCTGCTGTTTGGTGTTGGTTGGTTGATACTGTTACTTCATTATAGGTTGCAAACATATGTTGCAGATAGTAAATGCTTCTCAAATAAAATATATAAATTTATTTACTTTTTATTGATAGCATTCATTTTGTTCCAAATATTATCAGTATAATTCTCAGTATACAATTAAATTTATCTATATTTCCCTAGAACAAGCTGTTATCAGTTAATACTGAATACAATGCCATGTCTGTAGTTTATTCCTTTCTTGTAAGATTTTTACTTTCTTATCTCCGACAAGAATTCAGAAGTATTGTTATGGTAAGATATATAAACACCAAATTTTTCATGAGAAGGATTTGTTTATGAGGGCGTCATGTACTAACATCACACTGCGGCAAGAAAGGGGGGGGGGAAATATTATCAACTATATTATTATCCTAAATATTTTCTCTGACTCACATAGTCTAGTGAAAACTAGGAACAACACGTGCCCTCGCTGTTAAATTAAACCTCCATACACTTTTAAACTACAAGGCAGACACACTATAATATTATAATGAATCAATCTACTATGAGGGTCCTAAATTTTGCCTATACCCAGTTTCATTTAGGGTAAGGGATCTTTAACGAGTACCAGGCTACAACGCACAGGCTAGAGACCACCGGCTTTACGTCCCTTCTGAAGGACGCGGTACGCAGAATTTTTATCCCTCTCATAAAAATCCCAGAGGCCCGTGATGGGATTGAACCTATGACTAAACAAACTCGGAATTTTAAAGTCCCTTCATTCTGTATTGGCCCCTACTACTACTACTACTACTACTACTATTCTGTACCCCTACACTACGGGTTACTCTAGGGTTTTATACAAACATAATACTTTTTCTTTATATCCACGGTATAACTAAAGAAAAGTAAAAGTCACATGACACACCTCTCGTTTGTAATAATATTTTATTGTATTCTAATATGCGAGCAAAGCGAGCCAAATGATAAAAATAAACCTTAAGTTATTAAACGCTTAGAGGAAAATAAAAGCATTCGACTCATTCATAAACGGATTTTCTTTAAAAAAATTCGATTAAGAAAGGTTTGAAAGTGGAAAGTGAAAAGTTAGCTTACCCTCTCTCCAAAATGATTTTCCGTCCCAGTAACATACGACTTTAGCACTATTAGCAATCTGCAGCGCTGCTAACAGCACGACCACAGCGATCTTTAGCATCATATT
>JACMZG010000032.1:6889717-6932217 GCA_018340805.1 Microvelia longipes | reverse complement strand
TGTTAGGGTTTTAAAGTGTAAATTTAGTAATTTTTGTTGTATTTCCTGTAATTAGTTATATCTCCTGTTAACAGTTATATCTCTGGTTCTATTGAACCATAGAGATATATTACCAACAGTGGGCAAACTATTACATTACATTATGAGGTTTGAAACGTCTTTTCGCAGCTCTCAGCGCCATCGTACTATTTTAGCTCCCCGTGTATTTACGCTAGAAAATTTAAACTTGATACGTGTTTAGGAATGAACATTTTTCTTTACATTTTAAAGTATTTTTAATTTTTTGTACTTTTGTAATTTTTATTTGAATTTGGTTACTAACTTTTTATAATGCATATCTTATAACCTTTTATATCTATTTATATATACCTGGAACATTTCTATCTTACTCATATCCAATTATCTACTTAAGGGTAAGCCCTTCCTTCCTCCAAGTCTTGGGAGTCCTAATCCGCTAACAATAGATTTTGCCAACTTTTACCTCAACCTCCGAGGATCTACAACCTTTTTACAGACATCTTTAATCTAATAATTATCTTTTTACACCAACTCCATTTTTAGATTTCTGCTTAAATCACGCCACCCTTCTTCCATCATTTCATCATATTTATCTCCATTCTCTGGGGTCTGATTTACACTCAGTCCCGGACCAAGCCTTGTTCAGAGCACGTCGATCTACCACTTAACCAAATAACTCTGTGGTGTTCAAGTGCGATCTAAATAACTTTTCTGTTCAAGTTTATTCTTAACGTTAACTTCATCTTTAACGTATTTGTCCGGAATTCAATTGATCTAGCAAAGTGCGCAGCTAATAGATCTAAACTTTACTGTTTTCCTTCCGTTCCGTTCGCCCGGCTTCAGATTCGGCGCGTTCGCGGTCGTGTGAACAATTTTGGAGTGAAGTTAATAGCCTCCTACTTGAGGAATGAGCTTATCTAACATACATAACCAGCTCTTAATTAACTTCTACAACTCATAACTATCTTCTCTAAATCTCGCAACCTGTAAGTACCTTCGCTTCTTCTCCTCTACTTCAAGATTGGAATACTGCCATTTGGACTCATCTGTATGGTCATCATCAGCGCCACTAAGCAACAGCAAAGGACGTAACCCTATATAAATAACTATTTTACTTAACTTAGTTAGTCTAATTAACTATTTTCAGATCTTATATTTTATGAAGTTATTTCAATTATTTATTGCCTTGTATATTTATTTATTTTTAATATTATGTGTAACCAAATCTTTTATCTTTTATTGTGTTCGACTCCCTATCCCAGCTGGGTGTGCTGACAGGAGCCGGTATTTATTTCGAATCGTAAGTTTGCCGTCAGGTGAAGTAGTATCGACACCCCGTCTGCTTACAATACGAAATGACTTTTCACACTAAACATTGACTATCTTTGAATTCTATTCGTGTTATTCGTCATAAAAAATATTTTTTTAAGACGTCATTAACCAGCAATAATGACAGTAAAAATTTATAAAACACGGAAAATGTGTCGAAAGATTTGAAATTTAGCAAACATGGAGTCATCATATACGTCAATCGAATTTTTTCCAGTTTCGTCTCATTGTCAGCATTAATTCACTTTATATCATGTATACGCTTTTAAAATACCAGATAATAATCTAATTGAGTTGGAATTTGGTACGAGAGTGTAATAATAATAATAATAATAATAATAATAATAATAATAATATAATAATAATAATAATAATAATAATAATAATAATAATGCCCGTTTTAGGGCCTTTCGGCCCTACAGGATATTCACCCTGCGGGAACCTCCTCAAGTGGGTTGCATCTACTACACTCTAAGAATTAATTAAAGTTGGCGAAATCTTTTTAATACAAATACTACTCATAAAATCTTAGAGTATAGCCCGGGCTGCGAACCCTGGACCTCCGGTGCCGAAATCGAACGCCTTTAGAGTCAGACAGGTACGAGAGTATATCTTTACTAAATAAATAAGTATACTAAGCATAATTGTGCGAGAAAATAAAATTGTAATATTCTTTAATGGTATAATATGGAATAAGATTCCTGTGGTTTTCTGGGATCCCTCCTCTTGGAGTTAAACTACTTTAAAACCCATAACGGTACTTTCTAGCTAAGTTTAAGGTTTTACATTCAATTCTGTGTTTTAACTTTTTGAGACTGGACTCAATATAATTGTGCGAGAGACACCAAAGAAATGTAACATGCAAAATGCAATGCTATATGATAATATATCATATATTATATATGATTATTATGGTATATGATAATATACCAGCATCTGTTTTAAAGAACAATGCCATAGGTTTAGCTCCTGTTCTGGAAATACTTTTTAAAAAATCTTTATCAGAAGGAATATTTCCTGACACTTTAAAACAAGGATATATAGTTCCTATTTACAAAAGAAATGGAGACAAACATGATGTCACAAATTACCGACCTGTTGCTATATTGTCAGTTTTATCAAAGATATTTGAAGGCTTGATATTAGATCAAGTAAAACCTTTATTTGAGCAAATCCTATGTCCAGAACAGCATGGCTTTAGAAGTAAGAAATCTACAGTAACAAATATACTTTGTTTTACTGATTATTTGTTAAACTCCTTTGAAAATAATTATCAAGTAGATTGTATCTACTTAGATTTTTCTAAAGCGTTTGACAAGGTTATAATTATGCACATTATATCTAAACTCAAGGGTTATGGTATAACAGGTAATTTGCTTTCATGGTTTTTATCTTATCTTGTCAATAGACAATGGACTGTTAAACTAAACTCTTGTAAATCCAAGTCTTTCATATCATCTAGTGGAGTACCACAAGGTTCTTTACTAGGACCATTTCTTTTCATAATATTCCTGAATGACATCTTAACCTGTATAAAATATGCTAAAGCTTTGATTTATGCTGATGATATAAAACTTTTTATAAAAATTAAAACTGTCCTAGATTGTATTAAGTTACAAAAAGACATTATTAATCTATACAACTGGTGCATAACAAATGAAATGCAACTAAATATTAAAAAAACTTTTTATGGTATTACATAGAATCCAAAATCCTATTATTTTTACTTACATGATAAATTCATCTATCATTACATCAACTAATGTTATGAAGGACTTAGGTATTTATTTAACTTCATCTCTAAATTATGGGCTACATATTAATAATATGATTAATAAGGCAAGAAAATTATCAGGTTTTGTTTTAAGGTGGACGAGTAAATTCAAAAATTTAAATTCATTTAAAATTCTTTTTGCATCTCTTGTAAGGCCAGTGTTGGAATACGGGTCTACTATATGGTCACCATACCTAGCTACTCATATCCAACAAATTGAAACTGTACAGAATAAATTCCTTAAAATTTCTTTCTATAGATGTAACTTATCTAAGTCTAACTCAGTTCTCATGCCCCTTAAAACAAGACGGGAAATTCTAGATCTTTGCTTTCTTTATAAAATAGTTAACTATTTAGTTGATTGTCCTTACATTCTATCATTAATTCAATTTAAAGTTCCTATTAAAACTAGATCTCATGATATTTTTGGTAAATCACATTACACCACTAACTATAGCTACCATAGTGCAATACCTAGGCTACATAGACTTGGTAATCAAGTATCTAGTCATGTTGACTTTTTCAATTGTGCAAATATTAATTTATTTAAAAAGAGGATGCTCAATGTTGTAATAACTTGATTGTTGAAATGACATCTTTCTCTTTATTCTTAATTTAATTTGTTATTATTATTTTTATAATTTATCCATTTGCACTCTTAATATACTTGCTTTCCTGTTGTAAAAAAAATTTTTTTTTTTTTTGAACTTTCTAAATCTCTTTATTGCCTGTTTTAAGTTTTTCACTTAATTACTACTTTTTTATTTGTTTTAATTATGTTTATTTTTTTTTTTTTTTTTTTTTTTTTATAAATAATATATGTATATATGTGTGTGTATTGTATGTATGTGTGTGTATGTATGTGTGTATATATATATGTCAGTATGTGTGTATATGTATGTATGTGAGTGTATATATGTATGTGTGTATGTATGTGTGTGTGTATATGTATATATATATTATTTATTAAAGATATGTAAATTTTTATGTTTTTTCTTATTACTAGGTTTTTTCTCTCTTTTAGTTTGATTTTTTTTCTTTTATTTCTATTTTTAGCAATTATTTCAGTTATAATCATGTTTCAGTTTTTTTTTTCTTTTCTCATTATTGTTTTTATACTTTTCATTTTAATATACTTTTATGTTTTGTTTTTTGTGAAATATTTTTATTGTAAAATGGTCCAAGGACCGTGTATTGTTTAAATAAATAAATTAAATAAAAAGTATTGATGGCTCGTCATAATGTCATGTCCTACTTTGTGTCTTTACGTCTAACTCATCAGGGCACCGACAGAGCCTGAACTCACTCTGACCTTCAATTAATTCCGAAGAATATAATGTGAAGTACTTACCAGAGACGAGCGGTGCTCTCTTACCGCCATCATGCATGACAAGCAAAACATATCATTTGATACATCAGGCTCTGTCAACGCCCTGATGAGTGAGACAGAAAGAAATAGAGTGTTTACGTTAACAGTTATAACCTGACGATAGGAAGGATATTGTTACATCCACTTTTGGGTGGTATCGTAGTAGTGCTACGAGTGGCCGAGGGAGTAGTGGGGGGGGGGGGGTTGGCGACACTATTTGACATTGGGAATTTTACAAGTTCCTTCCCCTATATATAAGTTCCTTGGTTCCTTTTAATAATTTATCATTATCACTATTATATATCTCTAGGACTATGAGCCATAGAGATATGATTACTAAAGGAGACATAGCGTATCTTAATTCATTAAGAGACCTGAAACATCTTCTTGAGACTCTCATGAGCTCTGTGTAACCTCATTAATACCTCCTTCAAGAGTCAGTTCTGGTTATAATAAATCAATTGATTCCGGCTTCCCGCACATTGTTTGTGTTTTGATTTGTATTTTTAACGTTCTACTATATAAAATACTGTAATTTTGTACTGACTATTTCATTATATTTATAATCGAAGGAGGTCAGGTTACTTTTTCGATGTTTCAGAATTTAACCCCTCTAGTAATAATATCTCTATGCTATGAGCTGTATACATTCATACATTCCCGCCTTTGTAAAGGCAGTGTTGCAACTGTTGTTCTTGTAATTTTATTTTTCGTTACCTTGACAATAAAACCTCTTATCATGTAGACACTTCAAAATGTTAGTTTACTAAAATTCTTTTCTTTTAATTTGACGAAATTTCAAGTTGATTTAAATATATTAAGTTTAGAATAAATTTTTTTGTTAATTTTTGGTAAGTAATTTTACATTCTTGTTGGTCGTGTAAGTGTATATTGTATGTTGTATTTCATCGTACGCATATATTAGAGCTCATATAGTGGATATATTTGTATGTTTGTGTATAAATTTGAATGAAAGGCTAATGTTTTATCATATAATCACAATTCAAAGCACATGTACAAACGAGATGTCTTTCATAAATATTATTATGGTAAATGACGTCATAAAGTGTGATGTAAAAAGTAATATGGAGGACTACTCGATAGTATGAGGATAAGAAATAACGATATGTCTATTACATATATGCCAAGGAACTTTAATACTTGGGAGAGAGCATATTGTATCTTTCCCATACAAAATGTTAACTCTAACCTTACTCACTCGAGTAACTTGAAAATGAAACTTGGCACATATATTAGTCTCATACATAGCCACATGCGTGTCAAATCTCAATAAGATCGCATCATTTTTCTGCGTTTTATGATTTTTAGAAATGTTTGCTGACTCATTATTGCGGGTTAATGATGACATAAAAAAATTATTTTCCGATTAGCACATCTTCAGTGGTAGACTGATTTTTGTATAAAGTTTCAACTCTCTAGCATGTATAAAGTAGGAACTACTATGATAACAGACACACACATGCAGACAGACAACTTTGAGAAAACACTCAGGAGGCCTGTAAAACACCTGAAACAGATAATTCCGGTGATATCCCGGTTTCGGATTATTTTTGCAACCACAAAACTTTTCTTATATACCTTAGGTATAAATGAGGAAAAGTAATTTCCTAAATATGAATATAATTAAATAAACTGAACAAATTTTCAATAACTTAAATAGTAGAACGTTTAAAACTCAAATCAAAACACAAATAATTTGCAAGAAGCCGAAAACAATTGATTTATTATAACCTTAACTCACTCTTGGCAAAGGTTTCAATAAGGTTATACAGAGCTCCTGAGAGCCCCAAAATGATGATTCAGGCCTCTCAATGTATTAAGATAGGCGATGCCCCCTCTATAATTTACCTCTATGCGATTAAAACAAAGGTGCACCATATAAAACACCTGTTGAGTATTTAATAAAACCGGTCTTAGATGGCAAAAGGGTGGCGGAATACAGGAATCTACATTTAGTTGACGAGGACTACTTTTAATATAAATTTAATAAATACGTTAAACTACAATTTAAAATGCTTTAAATATTGTAATGCACCGATATTTATATTAGTATTTTATGAATAATCAATCATTAATTAATAATAGAACATAATAATTCAGCAGCCGGAAGTATTGCCAACTTTATTATAAGAAAATTGTATATTAGGGTGGCAGCATTACTTAAGACCACCAGTGAACCGGCTTTCGTGTTATCAGTTGTGCTTCTTCTATATATAGTATTATTCTAAGGTTATCGGCTTTTCGCATTGTTTTTGTTTTGTGTATTATTAACGTTTTCTTCCAGAGGTCACTGTAATCTTATACTGTTTATTTCATTTTACTATTGATCAAAACAGTTTAGGTAACTTTTTGGATGTTTCAAAGTTGTATCAATAAAACCCCTCTAGTGATAATATCTTTATGGATTTCCCCCTTTATGGAATTCCTAGCTTAGATCTGGTAACTACTGGGCTACACGCAATAATAAGGCAGCCCCCATATCTGTCTTTCCATACTAAACCTTCTAAACACTGGTGTGTTGCAAACCCATTTCAAATATTGAGCACTTACTATTTTGTAAATGAATTATGGTTTTCAGGCTCAACTATTTAACGAATTTCAAAATGGAGGACATCCACGGCACCAGGATCACTGCGAGTGTTTTCGACGAGATGGCAATGGAAGAAGGCTACGAACCCTACACCAAGATATTGAAATACACGCTGAGTAACGGAGACATAGAAGTGGATATCATAGAGTACGGAGCTATTATAACAGCTATTAGAGTACCTGATAGAGATGGTACTCTCACTGATATAGTCTGTGGTTATGACGATATAAAAGGTAATCAGTGCTGCCACTGCAAGTGTAACCGATTAATAGGGTTTCCCATTCATTACTAAATGGTATTAAAGTTATTTATGCGATAAGAAATGGAAGAACATTTCAAGGCTCAAGTTTAAGTTTCCATGAGATTACTAACATTTTGACTCCAGAGGCTCTGCCGAATGATATTACTAACTTTTTGACTCCGGAGGCTCTGCCGAGTAGCTGAAATCTTCCATCCCTGTTGAATTTTATCCACGTAAAAAGCAAGAGTCCTGGTGGCCCCTTAGCGGTCTCCGCGCCTCCCTGTAGCTGTTTGGCGGGCACGCGGATGTTACTTTGATATCAGCTTGTCATATTGGTAGTTTTGACAGTAGCATACTGCTACCAAATTAGCAAATTTCAGAATGCACTAGTTAAAAAACGGGGTTTGTTTACATTGAATTGTATATGTCGAACGATAAAATAATTCCTACAATACTTGGTCTTTGTATTAACCTGACCTTGAAACATAAGCATATCAAATGATTTCATAACTTCTTGGGCTTACGTGAATTTTTGCTAAGTCATCATTACGGGTTAATGACGTCACTCATTAAATTCAGTAATAATAGGGGGACTCTATAAGGTATATTTTCTTTCTATGTTCAATGTCTATTCGGAAAAGCGTTTGAAAGATATCGTGTTTCATAGTAACGTATATATATATATATATATATATATATATATATATATATATATATATATATATATATGTATATATATATATATATATATATATATATATATATAATATATATATATATATATATATATATATATAATATATATATATATATATATATATATATATATATATATATATATATATATATATTATATATATATATCTAAGTGTGCGTAAGACTTCCTTGACGTCGTTTCAATTTCAGATGAAAACTTTCGAAGACTTCGTACCTAATGTTTATTTCGAAATGATCTGATGATCTGTAATTCGGATATGAGTCTCGATAGTCAAGTTTCATTTCGATTATTTAAAAGAAAAGATTAGAAATCGCTTGACAATGAGATTGGAAAGTGTTAGAGTTGTAATTTGGAATGTTGGCTTTTTACTAACACATATGTTTGACAATGCTGGGCTACAGGTTATATGGCTACAGAGAACAATCCATACTTCGGAGCTACCATTGGCCGAGTCACCAACAGGATAGCCCATGGCAAGTTCGTACTGGACGATGTCACGTACTTTTTATCTAAGAACGAAGGAGACAACACTCTTCATGGCGGTGTACATGGATTTAATAGAGTATGTATCGTATCATGTTTTTATATACTTCTTCAATACATATAGGTCACTCATTTAATATATGAGAGGCCTATATATTATATAATCTGGGAGAGTTATCGTGTGCTATAACTAGGTAGTATTGAAGTTTTTTTAAGCAATTTTTAATATATTCAATTTTCTAATGTTTTTTCTTAATTTTTTTCTAAATTATTAGAAAATTATTGTGTCTACATCCTAAAGAAATAGCACATAATATATATATATATATATATATATATATATATATATATATATATATATATATTATATATATATATATATATATATATATACATATATATACATATATATACATACATAATATATATATATATATATATATATATATATATATATATATATATATATATATATATATATATATATATATATATAATATATAATTTTTAGCGCATTTCCTTCAAAAATTCATGGAAATCGATAAACTCTAGTTTACTAAGAGCTGAAGTAATCAACAGGTGTTAGGAGGACAAATTTACCAAATTCGAATCGAATGAAAAGGGTGGGAGTTATTTGCTGGATATGATTGATTGTGTAACTGTTGTGAGTTGTAGTGGCTGCAAACTCACTCCTACATGTGAACGTCTTATTAACCGAACTGACTTGGTTACAGAAACTTTGGAAAGGTTGCGCTGAAAAGGAAGGACTCATTTTGAAGATAGTGAGTCCTCATCTGGATCAAGGCTTCCCTGGTCAGCTTCACGTTGAGGCCAAATTCACTCTCACCAAAGACAACCATCTCATTATCACTTACTCAGCTAAATCTAACATGCCTACGATTGTCAACATGACCAACCATTCTTATTTTAATCTGGCCGGTCATGTAAGTATTTCTCTGTAGATTATGTGTCATGAAGTCTCATATATTAAACTCTTATAACATAGAAAAAACAAATATCTATCAGTACTTAGGATCAAGCTGACAGAAAATATTTAAATTTGTTACTATAATTTTAAATATAGTGTTACAAGTTTACATTATATTTAGTGTATTTAATTCCAACTCTTATTATTATGTTAACAAAGGGCAGTGAAAATAAGCTTACAGAAATAACATATTGAAATTCTTTTTATGTATCTCTCTCGGCAAGCCTCTGTTGTAGCTTTTAACTTCATGTTCCTCGGCAAGCCTCAGTAGTAGGTTTTAACTTCATGTTCCTTGGCAAGCCTCTGTTGTAGCTTTTAACTTCTTGTTCCTCGGCAAGCCTCAGTAGTAGCTTTTAACTTCATGTTCCTCGGCAAACGTCAATAGTAGCTTTTAACTTCATGTTCCTCGGCAAACGTCAATAGTAGCTTTTAACTTCATGTTCCTCGGCAAACGTCAGTAGTAGCTTTTAACTTCATGTTCTCGGCAAACGTCAATAGTAGCTTTTAACTTCATGTTCCTCGGCAACGTCAAGTGTAGCTTTTAACTTCATGTTCCTCGGCAAACGTCAATAGTAGCTTTTAACTTCATGTTCCTCGGTCAATAGTAGCGTTCCTCGGCAAACGTCAATAGTAGCTTTTAACTTCATGTTCCTCGGCAAACGTCAATAGTAGCTTTTAACTTCATGTTCCTCGGCAAACGTCAATAGTAGCTTTTAACCTCATGTTCCTCGGCAAACGTCAATAGTAGCTTTTAACTTCATGTTCCTCGGCAAAGTAGTAGCTTTTAACTTCATGTTCTCGGCATTAGTAGCTTTTAACTTCATGTTCCTCGGCAAACGTCAATAGTAGCTTTTAACTTCATGTTCCTCGGCAACGTCAATAGTAGCTTTTAACTTCATGTTCCTCGGCAAACGTCAGTAGTAGCTTTTAACTTCATGTTCCTCGGCAAACGTCAATAGTAGCTTTTAAACCTCATGTTCCTCGGCAAACGTCAAGTAGCTTTTAACTTCATGTCCTCGGCAAACGTCAGTAGTAGCTTTTAACTTCAATGTTCCTCGGCAAACGTCTTTAACAAACGTCAGTAGTAGCTTTTAACTTCATGTTCCTCGGCAAACGTCAATAGTAGCTTTTAACTTCATGTTCCTCGGCAAACGTCAGTAGTAGCTTTTAACTTCATGTTCCTCGGCAAACGTCAGTAGTAGCTTTAACTTCATGTTCCTCGGCAAGCCTCTGTTGTAGCTTTTAACCTCATGTTCCTCGGCAAGCCTCTGTTGTAGCTTTTAACTTTATGTTCCTCGGCAAGCCTCAGTAGTAGCTTTTAACTTCATGTTCCTCGGCAAACGTCAGTAGTAGCTTTTAACTTCATGTTCCTCGGCAAGCCTCAGTAGTAGCTTTTAACTTCATGTTCCTCGGCAAACGTCAGTAGTAGCTTTTAACTTCATGTTTCTCGGCAAGCCTCAGTAGGAGCCACTTCAAGTTATTCATATAGTGGGCAACTTATTTTCCCCAGCAAGCCTTAGTAACAGCCATCAACTATGCCTCAGCAATACCCAAGTAGTTTGAGTAGTTTACCATTTAGCCTTCGCCTAGATAATTAAAGTCCGCATATTAAGTTATGAACATTAATTGAAATTAACAACTAGATAGTTATATCATTTAGCAATCTGTTTGCTCCCTTCAACTATCCTTATGTCTCTCAACCAGCCTTAGTTGTCAACTTAATGTCTCTCAACCAGCCTTAGTCTTAATGTCTTCAACCAGCCTTTGTTGTCAACTTAATGTCTCTCAACCAGCCTTAGTTGTCAACTTAATGTCTCTCAACCAGCCTTAGTTGTCAACTTAATGTCTCTCAACCAGCCTTAGTTGTCAACTTAATGTCTCTCAACCAGCCTTAGTTGTCAACTTAATGTCTCTCAACCAGCCTTAGTTGTCAACTTAATGTCTCTCAACCAGCCTTAGTTGTCAACTTAATGTCTCTCAACCAGCCTTAGTTGTCAACTTAATGTCTCTCAACCAGCCTTAGTTGCTTATTTATCGATTATAATATAGATGGCTATTCCCTTAAAAGAAAATGCCAACGCGGAGGTACGCGAAGGGCGTCAATCACCTTTGAAGTGAGTGCTACTTTGCTCAGCAATTTGTTTCTTGGATAAGTTATCTGTTTAGGCTCCATAACCCGAGCAGTAGCGTTACTGACTGACCCCACTGCTCAGTATCTAGTCAGTTTGACTATTGTCAGACTGACTTGGTATTTAGTTTATGTCTGTAAATTAATACAAAAGATCGATGAAAGTTTGACGATCATTTTAAGTTTGACAAAAGTATGATGATCTTGCTAGATCGACATTTGAAATAATTATTCGCACTCATTTAAATCTAATTGTTTGCTAATGTTTACAATGTTTAGTGCATTTCCTTTTAAATTACTCGTATGTTTGAAGTTAGTAAGTGGTTGACTACAATGGTTGTACTACAACGGTTGACTACAATGGTTGACTGGTTGACTACAAGTGGTTGTAGTTTATCCAATTCCATAACAACTAATTCTGTTAGTTAACTCTTTTGGTTACAGAATGCCGGTGCAGAGAAACTATATGAACACAACTTAATGATCAACGCTTTTCATTTCACACCAACAGATGACGATAATATACCGAAAGGTCAGTAGCACTCCGTGTCATTCCTAATTACCTCATGACTGCAGTTATGAGAGAAAATATTATATGTGCTTGGAAAACTTTGTGGAAATCACAGTTTTCTCTGTTATTTGGAATGCTGAAGACCTACTTTAACTTTCTCACCTAAGTTTTGTTGTGTTTGATAAGAGAGCATAAACTTTCCTCAAACCGTCAGTCAAGGTGCGGCTCATCTTTGTTGTAATTTCAGGACTGTAATTAGGTTATTATTAAAGTTTATTTGCTTTTTAAAGCTCTTGAACAGCGGGTCCTCATTCAAACTTGACTTAATCAACCCCAATTTTAGATAAATTCAGCCTCGGTACTTCGGCAAATTCTTTACACTTGCATTTGTCTCAATAAGTAGTCATAAGTTCAAATCATAACAATTAGGGAATTCAAAAACTATCTAGGGCATTCTAGAAAAGGGAAAGTGCTATTTTCCTCATATACTCCGTCAGTATACGTATTGGTAAAGTATTGAGTTTCCACTAAAGATCCGAAAACGAGATTCAACCTGTTTTAAAACCCCATCTCAGGTTGTTTCAAAGGATATTTAAACTAAGAGACACCTTAGTTTAAAGGTGCTCATTTAGTGTTACACTTGCTCGTATGAAAGTGTGTGTATGCTATCGTCCTAACTTCTGGTGTGTTTGTGAGAGTTTACACGAATCTCCCACGAAAAGGGTCTAGTGACAATTTTCGGAAAACAATATTTTTATAACGACTTAATTTGTTTTAATCAAAATACGTGCCAGTTTTCTGGTTATGACCATAAGTCGCTACTTATACATATAATAAACTTGTTGGCCATAAGTCCATAAACTTTTTGTTAATACAGGTAAAATCCAAGACGTACTGGACACGGTGCTTGATTTCTCCAGACCGAAGAACGTGGGAGAAGCTATAGAAGGAACAGCTGGAGGCAACGGTTTCGATATCAACTTCTGTCTCAACGGACTTCCCAGTGAGATGAAACTTGTAGCAGTGTGGGTATAAACTTGACAATCTGTTTTCCCTTTACATAGGGTGGTGTACCTTAACTAAAATATGGACCACCGTCAGACATGTTGTTCCAAGTGTGGAGGGAAGAATAAAAACACTGAATGGTAAAGCACAGGCGATGATGCTACGTGTTACATTACCACCTGTTGATCACCTTGTTGCCAAGTTACTAGGTTAAATCTAAATGTAAAAAATTCTTGCGCGGTGGTCCGCATGTCGGGCGAATTTCCTTTGGATGCGTGTTTCCATACTTTTTACATTATATAAGTTTACAACTACAAAATAAATAATTCCGGCGCGGTGGTCCGCATGTCGGGCAAATTTCCTTTGGATGCGTGTTTCCGTGCTTAACAACAATCCTGGTTGGAATGATAATTTTTATAGTTTTTTTACACTATATAAGTTTACAACTACTAAATAAATAATTCCCCTTCTTTGACATGGTTTTTCCCTCTTTGACATCTTTTCCCAAACTTTTGTCTGTGTTGTTTTCCCACAATACATGATTCACAAAATTCTTCTTGATTTCAGCTCTCTCTTGTGGTGGAGCTCTCCCTTGTGGTGGAGCTCTCCATTGTGGTGGAGGTCTCCATTGTGGTGGAGCTCTCTCTTGTGGTGGAGCTCTCCCTTGTGGTGGAGCTCTCCATTGTGGTGGAGGTCTCCATTGTGGTGGAGCACTTCATTGTGGTGGAGCTCTCTATTGTGGTGGAGCTCTCCATTGTGGGGGAGCTCTCCATTGTGGTGGAGCTCTCTATTGTGGCGGAGCTCTCCATTGTGGCGGAGCTCTCCATTGTGTTGGAGCTCTCCATTGTGGTGGAGCACTCCATGGTAGTAGAGTTCTCCATTGTGGTGGAGCTTTCCCTTGTGGTGGAGCTTTCCCTTGTGGTGGAGCCCTCCATTGTGGTGGAGCACTCCATTGTGGTGGAGAATTATACTTGCGTTGAATTATATATATGAATTATATATGCGTTGGGAATTTCCATTTAAAGAAGTGCATTGAATTTATTCTTTCACACATTTTAGCGCAATTTCAACTAGTCAATCCTAAAACTATTATTGGAAGTCTATTATATTTGAGTCCGCATGGATAATGTATTTCAGGCTGGAACACGGACCAAGTGGAAGGAAAATGACAATGAAGTCTAATCAGCCTGGAGTTCAGCTCTATACTGCTAACTGCACACAGGTATATATCCCAGGCTCTATGTCTCACGTTGCGTGCTTGAGCAACAGTACAATAAGTTACTTTGATTATGCATTAAACAAAAATGACATACCTTTAGATTCTTTTCACCAACCCCGGAACTTTCCACCCCTCACTACACTTCCTTTCACCAACCCCAGATCCACCCTCACTACACACCTTTCCACCAACTTCCTTTTCACCAACCCCAGAACTATCCACCCCTCACTACACTTCCTTTTCACCAACCCCGGAACTATCCACCCCTCACTAAACCTCTTGCTAATAATGTTATGAGAGACTCTTGTGAAGCCTGGCGAGGACACAAAACAATCTTCCCATATCTATTCCTCCTCTATCTTATCCTTATCAACTTTCTGTTGTGACCATATATGACTGACGTCTTTAATCTATATTTCTCTTTGAGTTATCCCCCATTATTATCCTCTCTCCTAATTTCTCGACCCTTAGCTGCTCCTCAGTGTTGTCTGGGTTATTGGTGTTGTAGGAAATTGGGAGAATGAAGTGTAAGGCAGTGATAATAAAGAAATAAATAAAAGCTGAAATATGAGTGGGAATACGAGATCAGGATCAGGTAATTTGGTAATGTAGTCTCACAAATAAAAAAAAGGTCCTGCTACCTCAAACACTGCAGTTCCCCTAGTCAGAAACCTAATTTTCCTAATTACAGTTCTTAACGTTTTGTAAAAGTAGGAACTGACGGTAAAAAGTAGTTACTTCTAATGACTAGGACTAGGGCGCTTTAAGTTTATCTCACCGACTCCGAAATGATCTATTGATCTGCAACGTAGAATAGTACTAGACTCGAAAATAAAACTCTACTAGACCAAGAGCCCAGGGTGTTTTGTTAATAAAAAGTGTAATGGCTGGAACCGGTCTCAATTTTTCGTAAATATCTTCCTGAACAATAATCTGCAATTCTGCCGACTCGTATCGGATGGGTGTCCCAGGCAGAACGCACTTTACAGGTCAAATTTACCACCCAAGTTAATAAAAAGTGTAATGAGTGGAACCGGTCTCAATTTTTCGTAAATACCTTCCTGAACAAGGATCTGCAATTCTGCCGACTCGTATCGGATGGGTGTCCCAAGCAGAACGCACTTTACATATCAAATTTACCACCCAAGTTAATAAAAAGTGTAATGGCTGGAAACGGGTTTAATTTTTCGTAAATACCTTCCTGAACAAGGATCTGCAATTCTGTCGACTCGTATAGGATGGGTGTCCCAGGCAGAACCTTTGACCCCTAAAGTGCGTTCTGCCTGGGACACCCATCCGATACGAGTCGGCAGAATTGCAGATCCTTGTTCAGGAAGGTATTTACGAAAAATTGAGACCGGTTCCAGCCATTACACTTTTTATTAACAAAACACCCCTGGGCCCTTGGACTCTACCCTCCCAGTGAAAAACAAGTAACTTCTGAAAATATGACTTAAATTCTCATTTATCTTGGGATACTCTTTATATGTCTTTTTCTAACATCAATCGCCGGATTCCACTGGTAAACCTATTCATTAATTTTTCTCCTTTTGTCCGACATTCATTTTACAAACCCAATCTGTCACAATATTTTTATTTTAATATTTTACGGGGTAGTTATTTTATTATCAATCTAATTTATTTTCAGGTAAAGGATGGTAAAGGCAAAGAGGGAACTGGATACTCAAGACACAGCGCCCTCTGTCTGGAAACGCAGAACTATCCTAACGCTATCAATCAGGTAGAGATTTCAATTGATACCCAACTTGATTATTAGAGATCAAATGAAATAAACATTGTATACTTCCTTCTAAACTGAACAGATTTCGATTTAGGCGATTTTCACTCAGACAGCAAGTGTCAGCGCTTATGAACATTTATATGAGCAATCGAAGAATCAGTTACCGTCGATACTTGCTGTTGGATATCAATATCCCTGGGCCGGTTTCGGCATAACGCCATCATCAGCAAACGGGGCAACACTCGAGCTCTCAACTAATAAAGTTAATCACTAATATAACTTTATTAGTTGAGAGCTCGAGTGTTGCCCCGTCTCTGCTGATGATGGCGTTATGCCGAAACCGGTCCAGGGATATTCATATCCAACAGCAAGTATCGACGGTAGCTGATTCTTCGATTGCTTCTTCAACTTGCGGTAATTGCAACCTTTTTGATCAATATGAGCATTAATATTAAATTGTTGCTTTTCAATACAAATTGTCCTGTTAGTCCTCACATGCGGAGAAGGTTAGACTCGAAACCCTATGAGATAGACACTGCCATCTTACACTTATATCATTTGAATTTATTTTGTTACAGAAAAATTTCCCATCCTGTGTGCTCAGACCACCTGGTGAGTATGTTCACGTCGTTAGCTACCACTTCACCACATTCGACGTCTCTCCAACTGACGAAATCAAGCACGACAGCATCATCAAATCTGTCGACGCTCAAGATACAACAGACACCGATGCCGAGCAACCCGACAGCTCAAATCTCGACGCGCGAGACCAAATAGACGCTGATACGACTAAATGGAACAAATCTAGCGATACGGTTACAAAATCAGTCAAGTTAGACTGTCAGAAGAATGTCGATCCCCGGAACGACCCGACTTTATGTTTGGTGGCGCAGTTCCCTGATTTCCGACAATGCCCTAAACCCATTGACCCACTAAATTACGAGCCTTTATCTTCTGTTTATCCTTTAGAAGGTTGTAAATGCGAATTAGAAGAATTTAATTCTTTACTTACTGAATGTAAAGATCTGTTGAAGTCCAGCGGACTTAGCTATCAAGTTGGTGGATTCAACATCCTCAAAGATACAGATGTAAGACCAGATTGGGTGTTACCGGAAAGGGTCGATAAGGAGACGGAAACTGATGATTCTAGGATGAATATCACACATGATGAGTCGAAGGCTCAGCTGGAAATAATGAAGAGTTTAAGCAAGCAACAGTCGCTCAAGTCTACAGGGAACATGTCTAAGGCTAGAGGTGACACGCGATGACACAGCATAACTAACATGTTAACATTGGTTCTCATGGTAAACACTCGTTTGGTGTATAGTGGTCATTCTTATCTAATAGTTTCTTCTAGTATCAGATTGTGTCTTAGAATAATATTAGGAAACAAAGAGCTCTACTGATAACGTAGAAGTTAGATTGCTAACTAGTTCTAAACTTATTAAATTGGATTACTCTACAATACTACTAGTACAATATTCTAGTACATTCTATGCACTCTCATCTCAAATATAGGATTTTATAAATGTACCATTATCTCCACACCGCATTATAATGACAAGTTTTTTAGGAAATACAAGTGGTTTCTGTAATTAGGCTACGAAACCAAATCTTTCTGTAATTAGGCTCGAAACCTCAAATCTTTCTGTAATTAGGCTCGAAACCTCAAATCTTTTCTTTCAAATCTTCTGTAATTAGGCTTCGAAACCTCAAATCTTTCTGTAATTAGGCTTCGAAACCTCAAATCTTTCTGTAATTAGGCTTCGAAACCTCAAATCTTTCTGTAATTAGGTTCGAAACCTCAAATATTTCTGTAATTAGGCTTCGAAACCTCAAATCTTATAAGAAGGTGTCTTTTCCATTTTTGGAAGCAGCATCCCATAAATTTATAAGAGGACCGACGAAATTTGTTTTACTTTTTTGTCGGGGGCAGCACAACCAAAATTAATATATTAATTTTATATATATTAATATATATATTATTTTTTTATATATATTAATATTTATAAATATAAGGCCCTGTATACGGGGCCTGTTTGAAACAATATATTGACTCAAAATAAATAGGTTTAATGAAGGAGTTTAGGGGCTGTAAAAAAATGATTATATTGTTTTTAACGCAACACCACAAAAATTTACAAGGGGTGCCCTTACAAAAAATATTTTAATAGGTTCCCCTACTAAATACATCAAAACATTTGAAAATAAGAATAATTAAATAACGTCAACGTCTGGAAATAAAATCATGAATGCACCTTGGGAGTAAAGTGAAATATTTTTCTCTCGCTATAATTTCCTCTCTTAGCTCTGACGCAGGCGTTAATCGTCATAACTCCCTTGGTTTCGCGTCGTAAGTTAAATACGTAAATCGCACAGCTATGCTTCGGGAGTTAAATGCATTGGTTCCATCAGCTTTTGCCATATTAATCAACAAAATTATTTTGTTGATTACTAATAAGATTGAGAAATAATAAGACTCTTTACTCTCTTGGTGCATAAATGAGTATTAAATTTTGATTTAAGTTTGTTAAACAAAAAAGTGCTAAAACAAAATAGTTTTCATAAAATTGCTCTGTTCTGCCATAAACTTAAAGATATATTAATAGATAGGTCACAGCCTTTCTTGAGATAGGCTGTGACCTCATTTATCAATAAAAGGCGTCTTTTATAGATAAAAAAAGGCCTTAAACATAATTTTGGAGCTCCTATGGGCTCTGAGTAACCTCAATGATGCCTACTTCAAGAGTGAGTTAAGGTTATTATTAATAAATTGTTTTCGGCTTCCCGCGTATCATTTGTGTTATGATTTGTATTTTAAACGTTTTATTATATAAGTTACTCGCTACGCTACTTATATAGTGCCTCTATATTAGGGCACTCTATGCCTATTAATGAGTGTTAAGAGAGAATACTCATAAACATGTACTAGTCTCCGGTGCAATACTGGATACACTGCATACACTGGACTCACGGCATATGCTCCTTCCATTCTAGTATTGTTCTAAGGTCAGTACAGTCTGTTGCCACAGTT
The DNA here is from genome assembly GCA_018340805.1 of Microvelia longipes. Taxonomy (NCBI): domain Eukaryota; kingdom Metazoa; phylum Arthropoda; class Insecta; order Hemiptera; family Veliidae; genus Microvelia; species Microvelia longipes. The sequence continues at coordinate 6,913,048 of JACMZG010000032.1, read as the reverse complement.
TATTTATTTATTGTTTTGTTACGAAATTCGATTAAAATAAAAATAAAATGCTTAATGTTCACAAAATAGACTGTTTGTGTTTTATTTATGAATTACTGGGTGTGCGGAGTAAGCCGGTGGCGCACTAGTAAGAAAGGCGTAATAGTAGAGGTGGCTCATTGGTGGAGGTAACACGCAGGTAGAACTTACTATGTTCCTATCATCTTATCAGTCTTCTTCCTGATAGGAAGTTAAGTGAAAAACGAATGTTTAGTTACGTGAAAAACGAGTGTTTCGTTACGTGAAAAACGAATGTTTAGTTACGTGGAAAACGAATGTTAGGTTACGTGAAAAATGAATGTTTAAATACGTGAAAAACGAATGTTTAGTTACGTGGAAAACGAATGTTTAGTTACGTACGTGAAAAACGAATGTTAGGTTACGTGAAAAACGAATGTTTAGTTACGTGGAAAACGAGTGTTTGGTTACGTGAAAAACGAATGTTTAGTTACGTGAAAACGAATGTTTAGTTACGTACGTGAAAAACGATGTTTAGTTACGTGAAAACGAATGTTTAGTTACGTGGAAAACGAATGTTTAGTTACCTACGTGAAAAACGAATGTTTGGTTACGTGAAAAATGAATGTTTAAATACGTGAAAAACAAATGTTTAGTTACGTGAAAAATGAATGTTTTAATACGTGAAAAACGAATGTTTAGTTACGTGGAAAACGAATGTTTGGTTATGTGAAAAATGAATGTTTAAATACGTGAAAAACGAATGTTTAGTTACGTGAAAAATGAATGTTTAAATACGTGAAAAACGAATGTTTAGTTACGTGGAAAACGAATGTTTAGTTACCTACGTGAAAAACGAATGTTTGGTTACGTGAAAAATGAATGTTTAAATACGTGAAAAACGAGGTTTGGTTACGTGAAAAAATGAATGTTTAGACGTGAAAACGAATGTTAGTTACGTGGAAAACGAATGTTTAGTTACCTACGTGAAAAACGAATGTTTGGTTACGTGGAAAACGAATGTTTAAATACGTGAAAAACGAGTAATCATATTTAATGTTAAATCCCAAATGTTAAAAGCCTTTGTCAACAAAATTTATGACTTCGGTCATAAGATCCTTATGATCCTTTAAGATCCTCGGTCATCATAAATCGATCTTTTCCAATGAAGGGTCTCCTTTCTTTTGGTAAGTATTATTTACTTTTTTCTTTTGAAAGTCAAAAATAAGTAATAGTCATCAGATGTTCTAAAAACCACAAATAGTTCCAAATGTAAAACAAGCGTCATTAACTATAAATTTTAACCACTTAACTTATACATAAAGTGACGTTTTTAAGTCATTACTTAAGTTATAACATATCCCTATTTTAAGTATAGTTTTTATTTATTTAATACCCTTGGTTTAACAGAAAAGTTATTTGCACGATACTTTAATATTACGCACAAATTGACTATACGCTAATTGAACCCGGGTATTGCGCTGAATCACATCGCGACAGCATCCACAATTGGAGGGTGGTGTCTGTTAAAGGTTCCTACGGGATGGAGCTAATTCAACAAACCTTAACTTTATTTAATTTATAACTTCTGCATTGACCCATAAATAACATATTACCTATAAGATGGAAAACAACAACTAACACCCACAATCAAGAATGCATCTTAACAAAAATAAACTCTACTTTTCCACGTAAAAATTCTTCCTGGTTGACTACCTGCGTTGGTGTTTTGTCGCAAATGTAATCTAAATATGTAAGCTTGTAAACTTAGAATAATACTATTTATAGAAGGAGCACTACTGATAACACGAAAGCCGGTTCACTGGTGCACCTAAGTAATGCTGCCAACCTAACAATATACAATTTTCTAAAAAACGTTGGCAATACTTGAATTATTATGTTCTATTATTAATTAATTATAGATTATTCATAAAATACTAATATAAATATCGGTGCATAGTAGTTTGACGTATTTATTAAAATTATATATAAAAAGTAGTCCTCGTCAACTAAATGTAGATTCTTGTATTCCGCCACCCTTTTGCCACCTAAGACAGGTTTTATTAAAAAATCAATTCCGCCATTCGTCATTTTAATTTGGTATCGAATTAAGGCCCGTCTACAATCTTAAGTTAAGTTAGGAAGAATTGAAGAAGTGAAGAATTTTTCAAAATCTCTTTTTCTTCTTAAATAATTCTTTTTCCCGCTCTTTTGACTTAAGAAAACCATAAGAATGGTTTTTTATAAGTTACTTAAAGAAGAATGTACAACGTTATCTGTTTTTGAATGATTACAATATTTTGTAAACGATGTGATGTGATTATTTTGATTGTTGTTGTTTGAATATGTGATTGTTTTGTTGTTTGAATATTTTTTTATAAAATATATATTTTTCTTTTTATTTTTGAATGATATAGTTTTTGAAATGGATGAGGTTCCTACGTCTGTAGACATATAAACTAGAGATAAGGAAAATAACGCTCCCAACAATTACCTCATCCATTTTGATTTTATTTATTAATAAAAATAAATAAAACACGGTCGATTTTAGAAGTAAAGTAAAAAAATATTTGCAAAAAGTCTTTAAAAAATGGAAGGAAAGACCATGAAAAAGCAATGTTTATTTAAATTGTATTAAAATTGTTATTGAGCTCTGCTCGTTGTTACCATAAATAAATAAATAAATAAAATGTGTGTTGACGGTAGAAAGAAAAGTAGTTTATTAGTAGTTTATGTTTATTTAAATTGTATTAAAATTGTTATTGAGCTCTGCTCGTTGTTACAATAAGTAAATAAATAAAATGTGTGTAGACGGTAGGAAGAAAAGTAGTCTAAATACAGCTATATGTGTAATTGTAACTTTAAAACATGACTTAACAACTCAGAGGTTGTAGACGTGTTTACGGATCTCTTAAGTCTAAAGAGCGGGAATTTCAAAATAGTTTGTTCTAAGTGAAACATTCTTTACTTCTTCGATTCTTTCTGAGGAATTCTTCACTTCTTCGATTCTTCCTAACTTAACTTAAGATTGTAGACGGGCCTTTACTCGTATATTGAATATTACAAAAGGTAAATTTCTTTCAACACATTAGTAAAATATTTATTTTGAAGAAATGAGCCCTTGATTCAACAACCCTGCTTTGAATTGCGAAGAGACTACAAATTTTTGATACCATACACAATTATTGTTAATGTTATTAACAATTATGTTAATAAAAATGAGGCTATGAAAACAAACAAAAAAACCTCAATAATTCACAACAAAAAAAATTCTTGCCTTGTTCTAAAACTAGGAATTTGCACAACAAGGTTGCAAACTTAGAATAATACTATTTATAGAAGGAGCACTACTGATAATACGAAAGGGGGCTCACTGGTGCACCTAAGTAATGCTGCCACCCTAACAATATACAATTTTCTAAAAAAAGTTGGCAATACTTCCGTTTGCTGAATTATTATGTACTATTATTAATTAATGATTGATTATTCATAAAATACTAATTAAATATCGGTGCATTACAATGTTTAATATTTTTAAGTTTAACGTATTTATTAAAATTATATATAAAAAGTAGTCCTCGTCAACTAAATGTAGATTTTGTATTCCGCCACCCTTTTGCCATCTAAGACCAGTTTATTAAATACTTAGCAGGTGTTTTAAGTTATTATATTTGTTCTTTACGATCTTTCTTCATTAATAGATATTTATGACAAATATTTAAATAATGTTTTGTTGTCAGGTTGGCAGCATTACTTAGTTGCACCAGTCAACCGGCTTTCGTGTTATCAGTGGAATTACATTGTGTTTACGGCCCTGTGCTCCTTTTATATATAGTATTATTCTAAGTTATTACTAGAGGGGCCCTATAGGTTAAATTTTGAAACATCGAAAAAGTAACCTGACCACCTTCGATTATAAATATAAAGAAATAATCAGTACAAAATTACAATAATTTATATAGTAAAACGTTAAAAATACAAATCAATACACAAACAATGTTCAGGAAACCGAAATAAATTTATTTATCAAAACCTTAACTCACCCTTAAAAGAGGTTTCAATAAGGTTTCACAGAGTACCTGAGAGCCCCAAAAAGATGTTTCAGGCTTCTCAATGTATTTAGTTAGGCTATAGCCCCTCTAGTATATATCTCTATGTCGTCCTACATTTTGTATTTCCGCCATTTAAAGAAGAAAACAATGAAAAGAAGAACTCTCTTAACAATAACATCGATATTTAAAATATCGATAGCTTTATTCTTATCTAAAAGTATAATTATTTAATAAAGCATCCACATTTTTTGAATTAAAAACAAATCAATATTTTAACCCCTAGGCTTTTATTTATTAAATAAATAACTACCTCATAAACAGTGAAAATTTATTCCTAAAATTTGAATCGATTCTATTATATTCAATATATCGATATCTTTTGCAATATCGATACAGTTTCCACCGTTTTTCTCCTCCATTTTCTTCTTGTTAGCGGGTTCAATAAACGAATTTTAGTTATAATTTATTTATTTTAATAATTTAATTAAATTTAGTGTTAAACAATTAAATATATCGGAATTGAATTGTCGATTTTGAGTTTTGCGAGTTAAAATGGCTGCTAAATGAGTTTGTTTATTTACAAAAGATGTTAGTGAGATAAGGTTATGTGCGGGAGGTTTAACAATATGAATATTTTGTAGTTTTTATTATTATTTCGGTTAATATTTTCCGATTTTAAATGAATTTTAGATTGAGTTATTGCATCAGGATTGATATTGGTGGGATTCAGCTGATACAATGTCTAATGGTGACGAGTTGAGGGTTTGTATTCGATGGTTTATTTTGTTTTATGGTCGCTTTGCTGGTTCTAAATCTTACAATTGTATTGTTCACACGCGGGGTTAGGCGGGGAGTTCAACCCCGACTGTTCAAACGGTATTTTTTACCGTGATTAATGAGTTTGACAGGACAACTGCAGGAGGGATTGAACACCCTCCCAAATTCCGGGTGTGAACGAAGTATATAATAACTCTGAGTTATCTCCCTTTATTATTAGGAACGCATTAGACATTTTTAAACATTATATTAAGTACTTACTTTGTTATCTTGACTGCTTATTTAAATGAAGGGTTCAGAATGCTCAAAGGTTTAACCCTACAATGCTTATCTACATCAATTTGATTTTGATGTTTTTGATAAGTATGGGTATCGTCCCTACAGTAGTTTTGTTTGCCCCCCCCCCCCCATATTTCAGGCAATCCTTCTCCAGCATGTATTCTACTGATAGCTGAATTGTAATCATCACTGTTCAATTCTATTTTTCGTTTTAATTTTTTCTCCGAAGTCACAACGTCAAGTTGACGTTTGATGAGTATGACTTGTTGCCACCAGGAAATAAAATATGTAAATGGTGCACCCTAACAACAAAAAATTATTTCATAGATGTGCCATAAATATTCACTACAGTCTATCGACTACTTTACAATTCTTGACAGGTCAGTTTCGGCACTGCCGATTCTAAAGAAATAAAATCCCTGCAAGAAAGAAGCGGGAAAAAACTAAACAAATCAGGTTATTTTACATGTATTACCTAGGTGATGTTTTTTGCATTTTATTTGTGTAGTTTTATTTTATATAATTTTTATGATTAATTTTAAAGTAGTTTTAAAAACGATGTAAACACAAGAAGTAGCACAAACAAAGTAAACGAATGCCAGGAACTTAGAAAAATACTATATATAGAAGGAGCACAGGACCGTAAACACAATGTAATTACACTGATAACACGAAAGCCGGTTGACTGGTGCACCTAAGTAATGCTGCCAACCTGACATCAATACATTATTTTAAATATGTGTCATAAATATCTATTAATGAAGAAAGATCGTAAAGAACAAATATAATAACTTAAAACACCTGCTTTAATAAAACAACTTTTAATAATTTTTATTAAAAATTAATTTTTATCTAACCATTTAATAAAAATGGTCTTAGGTGGCAAAAGGGTGGCGGAATACAAGAATCTACATTTAGTTGACGAGGACTACTTTTTATATATAATTTTAATAAATACGTCAAACTACTATTTAAAATGCTTTAAATAATGTAATGCACCGATATTTATATTAGTATTTTATGAATAATCTATAATTAATTAATAATAGAACATAATAATTCAAGTATTGCCAACTTTTTTTAGAAAATTGTATATTGTTAGGGTGGCAGCATTACTTAGGTGCACCAGTGAACCGGCTTTCTTGTTATCAGTAGTGCTCCTTCTATATATAGTATTATTCTAAGGCCAGGAAGAAGGTTATTTCCCTACAGCGGTTATGGTGATGGGGATTTTTTTCTTTTTCCATGTGAGGGGTTGGCAGCGGCTTCTCTGATTGGTCAATCCCCAAAATGCTTATGACCTTGGAGACTTTTAAACTAAACGATAGACTGTAATGAAAAATGGTCATAAGATAAAATATAAATACAGCTAAGAATTGAATATAACCAGTCTTAGATATCTAAAGTGTAGCGGAATACAAGCATCTACATTTAGTTGACGAGGACTGCTTTTTACATAATTTTAATTCAAAACTTTAAAATGCAATTTAAATGCTTAAAAATTTATAATGCACCAACCTTTATATTAATATTTTATGAATAATCAAGCATTAATTATTAATAGAACATATAAATAAATAAATAAATATATATATATATATATATATATATATATATATATATATATATATATATATATATAACAAGTTGAAAATTTTGGCTGCTTATAACTGGTAAACTACTTAAAGAAACTAGACCAAAGTTTAAACCTAGACTAATCATGGTGCATTTTCCTTTAATTTGCTACTCCCCTAAAACTTTTTACTTCGTTGCAGATCTTGGCCCTACAGGTAATAAATGTTTTTTTTGGGCTGCTGTAAAGTAGGCACTTTACATCCTCAAAAAAGTAGGTGAAAAGCATTTTTTACCGTTTGCGACTATTTTTGTAGTTTTTTACGATCGGCGACAGTCGTCGTAGTTTTTTACAGTAAAAACTACGAAACTGTCACTGGTAAAGTTCCTCAGATGTCCACTAGATGGGCGCTAGTAGTTTACAACAAGGTTATGATATAACCTTCCTTGTTCTTCTTTTGTTTATCAAATAAATAATCAAAAGTTTTTGTTGACAAAGTTTTGTTGCCTTGGGAAAGTGAGTTATTAATTATCAACAATTATTAACAATTATAGATAGTGATTCAGGCATTGAAAATACACCACCAGAATTGAATCTTTTGCCAAGTTTATATATATTATAATGATTTTCTTCTAAATAGTTGTTTACTATTACTATGCCTGAAAGAATAGCATATGCTACACGACAAGGAATTGCTTTTTTACCTCAACCCCTTTTACTATCTTACTTCACTCGGCAGTAAATATTGTCCCCACAGTTGAAAAATATATTCACAGTCTTGTAACATAATAAACTATTTCTTTTGTCCTGAATCCTTATTTATATAGATTAATTATTACAATCTTTGTTAAGCTCTATAGACTGTTGTTTTTGCTTGATATGTGTTATACTTTGTTTTTCAGGGAATGCTTATGACGTTTCGAGTCAGCGAATTGCAAATGCTACTTGGTTTTGCGAGTCAGAACAAAACAGGGCGCAAGAGCGAATTACAAGCGCGAGCTCTATCTCTCCTTAAAAACAAATCCGTTCCTCAGATAACTCAAATACATTCCAAGATACGGGAGCTGTACAAGACTATTCAGTGAGTATGACTCAACTTTCATCTTTGTGTATTATCAACCTGATTGTAGGGTGGAACCAAAAATATTAATTAAGTGTGACGTTGTTAAATATTATCCGATGTTGTTCTGTAAAATCCAAATGTTGTCGTTGTTCTGTAATATTCTAATGTTGACTATGTTCAATAATATCTAAATAAAGCCTGACCAAGACAAATTAAAAAGCTCCCTGGTCAAGTAGATTTTGATTTAGAATAATTTTCTGTTCTCCTCTACAGTGTGGTGCACAAGCTGATTGGCATAAATACTCTACATTAGCAAAACTAATGCAATAATTAGGCTGATACGACAAGACCAGGACCTTGTTTCCCAAAATTACAAGTCTTGTTGTTACAAATGATTTTCTATTGTTTTTTCAATGGTCTTTAATTTTCATCATTTATACCATAAGTCCACCATAAGGTAGTATTTTGGGGATTGACCAACCAGAGAAACCGCTGCCAACCTCTCACTTAAAAAGAGAAAAAAAATCCCTACCACAATAACCGCTGTAGGGAAAAAAACCTTCTTCCCGGCAATCGTTCACTTTGTTTGTGGTTCTTCTTTTGATTACATCGTTTTGAAAACTACTTTCAAATTAATCTTAAAAATGATATTTTAAAATAAAACTACACAAAAGAAATGTAAAAAAAAACATCGCCAAGAAAATACGGGTAAAATAACCTGATTTGTTTACATAGTTTTTCCCGCTCCTTTCTTGCAGGGATGTTTTTTCTTAAGAATCAGTGGTGTCTAAACTGACCTGTCAAGATTTTTAAACTAAACGATAGACTGTAGGTATGTAGGAAAAGTATTGTGTTGGTGCAAAAATCTGAAATCTGGATGTACTTTTTAATGTTTTTAAGTAGTCTGTGATAGTTGTTGTTCTGAAGATGGCCACAATGTTGGCTGAATAATTAAAACAAAATAAATGTTGTAATGTATAGAATTCAAGCCTACTTTTGTCTAGTACTTTACTTTACTTTATTACAGTGTATCGACTACTATAAAAATCTTGACAGCTCAGTTTAGGCACCACCGATTCTAAAAAAAAAAATCCCTACAAAAAGGCAGCGGGGAAAAAACTTTGTAAACAAATCAGGTTATGTTACCCGTGTTTCTTGGCGATGTTTCTACATTTCTTTGTGTAGTTTTATTATTTAGGAAGTATGCAAATGTGGAAAAAAATGAATTGTGAAGGGAAATAATAAACACAAGAAGAACCACAAACGAAGTAAACGAATGCCGGGAAGGAGGTTATTTCCCTACAGGAGTTATGGGAGTAGGGAATTTTTTTTCTCTTTCAAGAGGGGTTGGCAGCGGCTTCTCTGATTGGTCGATCCCCAAAAGCTTATGACCTTGGGATTTTTAAACTTAACGATACACTGTAGTAATCTAGTGCTCAATATGAGTTTGTTAAACGTTTTTAATAAATATCATTTCTCGTATTTTAGAAATAATTGCATTTGAAATAATTTACTCATATGATTGAAACTATAATAATTATAATAATGCCCGTTTAGAGCCTTGCAGCTCATCAGGGATAACCCCTGCGGGAACCACCTTGGGTGGTAGTAGCAACTGTTACGCTCAAAGTGAATTCTAAAGTTGGCGATTATATATCTAAACAATAATCTTCTATAAACTGAGAGCGTAACCTGGGATGCGAACACCAGACCTCCGTGGGTGTCAAAGGTCAGTGTAAAGACTAACGCCTTAACAACCTCGGCCACAGAGGCGGTTTATATATGAATGAAACTGGGTTTTAATAATATTTTGACTCATTGTTTACAAAAACTCTACTGTATTGTAGATTACAATACATTGTAATGATATCCGTAAAACACTTTATTTTGACACTTGTAGTTACGAGTTGTTTTTGGACAATAATAGGTAAGATTTGTGGGGAAGATAATCAAATTTTAATAGAATTTGACACAATCTATGATAAAACTTGTAACCTAGTAGTGTTTTTAATAAAATTGTATAAAATTATTTGCAATTACTAGTCTACACTTGTACATTAGTGAAACAAATTTCTTACAATTATCAGTAAAATTGTAGCTTTTTACTTGCATTATACAAGACTTGTACTTTTTTGAAGTTTGGTCCAGCCTGACTAAAATTCACATTGCTCAGTGCTTACAATATTCTTTATATGTATCGCGTTATATTAATAAATAATTACATATTTCTCTGACCTTTTGTTCTCGTTTACTCTTTCTTAAAGGTTGCATTTTTAACAATTAAGTGTTAATAATGTTTAACAATTGTTTAATGATGTTGTAGTTTGTTAAAATTTAGTGTGTTGTTATGTCCCCTCTTGAAAACACCCAGGAATATCTTCCCCCTTGTTTAGTTTTTTTCATATTATTATATGAAAAAAGTAGGTTACGGAGGTTATGCAGGTTATTACCTGCGGAAGTAAGGATGAGCGTAGCGAATCCGATGTGATGAGGAAAAGTTCAGAGGTACCCCGTACCCAATTTTTTGAGAATTTCCTTTGGAAATTCGCCTAATGGGATAGGCCACTAATTAGACAAAATGAGTTACGAGCAGTGCTTGACAATTGAGTAACTGCTTAGGTTCTAAAGCATGAACCGGAACCACGCAACGGGCATGGTTCTTGCATAAGCAAGAAATGGATTGTTTAGCACGGAAACACGCATTCTAAATGAAATTCGTCCGATAGCGGACCACTGCGCCGGAATTATTTATTTAGTAGTTGTAAACTTATATAATGTAAAAACTATAAAAATTATCATTCCAACCAGGATTGTTGTTAAGCACAGAAACACGCATCCAAAGGAAATTTGCCCGACATGTGGACCACCACGCCAGAATTTTTTGTTTTTTTCTTTATTATTCAGTTTTTACTTTTCCTCATTTATGCTGTAGGTATATGTTTTATTTATAGTGTAGGAAAAGTATTGTTTGTTTAGTTTTTATACTTAATTATTTTTTATTCTTAGTTTATTTGTAATTGAGTTTTTTTATTTTTTATTATTAGTTTATATATAATTGAGTATTTTTATTGAAATTTTATTATTATTATTATTTATTATTTAGTTGTTTATTTTATGTTTTAGTTAGTATTTCTTAGTTTTTATTGTAATTATTAGTTTATAAATAATTGATTTTATTTTATTGAAATTTTATTTATTATTAGTTGTTTATTATATGTTTTAGTTAGTATTCTTATTTAGTTTTTATTGTTTATTTTTTTTATTAGTCTATTTATTATTTAGTTTTTTATTGTTATTTTTTATTATTAGTCTATTTTATTATTTAGTTTTTATTGTTATTTTTATTATTATTATACTTCAAAAATAAAAAAAAAAAAATATAATAAAATGCAATTCAATGATAGGCTTACTAAATCTACCCCTCTGTTTAATAAACTTAAAATATTAAAGTTAAATAATATGTGGGAACTAGTTATTAATTTAAAACCTTTCAAAAACATTAATAACATCACTGCCATTTAAGGACCAACAAGAGATAGACATGACATGACGTTAGCAGTACCTCACATGAACACTACCTCTGGACTCTGCTTTGAATCTTTCAATCAACTGCCTCAAACTATTAAAACAAAAAAAACTAAACTATCTTTTAAAAATAATTTAAAACAACATTTAATTGGAGTTCAAAATTCAATTACTTAGTATAAATCTTTATAGTGCATTCTATAAAACGTAAGTATTTCATAGTGGGTTTGCTGGGGGGGGGGGGGGGCTCTGGCAAGTATGTGTTGTCTAGGTTTTGCATGAGTACTATGAGGGCCACTTTCATGAGTTTTGGCATACTCATGGCTTCTCACATATTCATTATGATCTTACCATAAATTATACCTTATATGTCTAAGGGTAGGCATAGATCATAAAAAAGATAGATAAGTAAGTTCAAGACGTTTAATTAATTATTAACTAAGAATAAACAGACATATTGGTTAAGCATTTTGACAATAGAATATTGGTACCTACTTTAAGTGGATACTTTAAGTGGACCCTAGAATATAGTCAAAAAGGAGAATTTACCTGTACTCATTTTAGTACCATGTCTTGAAACACTCTGAGGTCCCCTCTCTCTAACTTCGGCCTCCCCTGAGTCTTCTCCCTCCATCTCACCCATACCCTCTCTTTCAATACACTCAGTTCTAGCGTAGTTAACATTTTAATTTAATAAATAGGACAAGTCAGCATCTTTCCATGAACCATAAATGGTTCATTGACTAAGTTGTTTACAGTCAAATCATGTGACAGTTCGAAACATTAAGATTGGTTAAAATCGAACATCACAGTACCAAACACTAAAAACTAATAAATGACTTATATAGTTACATTTCACCCAATAAATATTATGAGTGTATAAAAATAAAATCTGAAAAAATGTTTAGTACTCAGGCTGACCATTGACGTGCATGTAGTTGTTTGACTGATTCTCGCAGCGAACAAACAGTGTAGTATGGTAAGAACTATCTCAAACAATAGTGAACTAATTATAGTAAACATAATACTGCAATCTTGTTTGTATAGATTACAATACTTATTAATGTTTAATTTATTAAATAATAAAATCGATTGCCTGCATGAAAATATGATTATTTTACAAATATTGATAAGGTGACACACTCTGACTGAACCTACAACACTCCTTCTACAACACAATGTAACCTGTTACCTTGTGTTGTAGAAGTATTCCTATAGTTAAGAACACAATATCTATTATTATACAGCATGTAATAGATAATTAATACTATTATTCATGTTAGTGTAATAAACATTTTGAATTAAATTTATATTTTAGTTCATAAGTAGATGTTGTGATGATTATTTGTAAATAGTTATTAAATAAAGGATTTTTGTTAAAAAAAAATATTAGTCCATTTATTATTTAGTTTTTTATTGTTATTTTTTATTATTAGTCAATTTATTATTTATTAGCTATAAAATTAAGCTATGGCCATTTCACCCAACACTGTGGGCATCATCAGGCTAATAAGCTAAACACTACAGTAACAACTAAAAATCACAGAAAACAAATAAAGCACATATACATAAGACTAGAATTAAATAAATAAAAAATCACAGAATTAGCTAAAACTTAACTTCGTCAACAAATAAATTAATTTTATAACTTATGAAATTATAGAATTAAAGTCATTGTTTTTAATTTATAAAAAATGTGTGAATTCTATAAACTTAGAAGTGAGACTAAGGATAAATTACTTAATTTATTATTTAGTTTTTTATTGTTATTTTTTTATTATTAATCCATTTATTATTTAGTTCTTTATTTATTATTAGTTAATTTATTATTAGCTTTCCATTTATAGGGATATTTATTTGTCTAGTTAAGTTAGATTTATAATTTGAACTAATAGATGCTTTGCATGTTTGCATATTTGTTGTAGAGTTCTTAGTTTTATTAATGTTTGACTGGTGGGTGGGAATTAACAGACGGGACACTCTGAAACGGATCAACAGACTTAACGGATGATGGTTCCGTATGGATCCAGCCTCGGAACACTACCTGTCCATACTCCAATGGTTACTTGCCGACACTCCAAATTTGTAATAAGATTATTTATTTTATTTTTTAATTTTTGTTTAATTTCTTTTCCAACGGTTCAAAATGCGTGTATGGACAATAAGTTGTTTATTTTACTGTTAATGTTGCCTAACATGTTCAAGCTAACCATTGATAAGAGGCATCTACTTATTAACATCTAACCATTGACATACAAGCTTATTATTTTTTTATCAAATTTTTTTTGAATTCTTTAAAAAGATCGCCTGTATGGCGGGAGTTGGACCCGAGAGTGTGACCTAAAGCTGTTTCAGAGGTCTCTGATGACAAAAAAATTGGTTTTATATATATATATATATATATATATATATATATATATATAATATATATATATATATATATATATATATATATATATAATATATATAATATATATATAATATATATATATATATATTAATAGATATGTGTGTATGTATATGTATGTATTTTTAGCAAATTTTTATAAGTGCTCTATCTCTCAAACGGAATAATATTTTTAATCAAATTTGGTACAAAAATAAACCATAGGAAGGACAAGAACCCTGTTGACCCATTTGTTGTGGTGTCATTAACTCGGTTTGCTGAGTCATTTAACTTTTCAAATATGGTTAAAAATTTTTAACAGAGAAAAAGCTTATATTTATGTTTATTGGTGCACTTCATTGAACGAAATCGGTCTGAAGTCGATGCTACCATTTTAAGTGACCAAAAAGTCAAATAACTGTGGTCAATAACTAATAAAACTTAAAATATGGTTGGTTAACAAAGGAATTTGAGTAGGGTGTCGTTTTCCATGTTTTTAGTGCTCTGAATTTATCGAAACCTGTCCGGATTCAATATGACCACCCAAAGTACTCCAAGCCAGGGTACCAAGGTTCAAATATTGGTACGAGTGATAAGTGTTTTATCGTCATATTTACATTATTTATGTTTATTACTTCAACAAATTTTGGTGCGGTGGTCTTTGTGTATTTATTGTAACGTATAAATTGTCTTTAGGATCCATTTGTGCTTGTTTCAGGCAAGGGACAGCTGCTGCTGAAGTATCGTCAAATTCACTGCCGGGAGCCGTCACTAGATCATCATCTGCCGGTAGTATTGGCAGTGCCCAGGGCGCTACAACAGTGCCGACGTCGGCATCTTCTACTCTATTGAATCCTACTCAACAGTCCATTACCAACTCCTTCATGTCTCTCACAGTAAGTTTTATTACTTCAGTATCTAAAAAAATTAATTGTAATTATATAATAAGGAATAAGAGATAATGAAGACAGCAGAGTTTTATTAGATTAATTTTTTTCATGTCGGAGCTTTTGCACGAGCGATGCTTGACATCCTCAGTGAATCTAATAACAAGCAAACAAAGTCATAATTCTATTACAAAACAGAAATAAAAAATACCAACCAAACAAGGCAAAAAACATTGCAAAACAAATGCAAGTTAATATTTAAAGTAATCAATTAGTACGTTCACACACACTCTAGATTCGCAGATCGTATAGAATACGTATACAATACGGTCAACTAACTTCACGGTTCTTGCAGCGTATTTGTTTAGTCGATCGAGTAATAACTGATCCGTCTTGTATAGTGAAACTTCACTTTTGATTATAAGGAAGTTAAACAAAAAATATATTTAATTAAATTGTGATTTCTTTGCATAATAATAAAGTTACACTAAAAAAATAATATTCCAAAAGTTATTTGATCAAAAACGGTTATATAGAAGTGAAATAAAAGTTCGACGAGAAGGTTATCCATTAAATACGATCGTCTCTAAAGGTACACTCACAAAAAGACAGTGTATCGGGGGATCCATTTAGATTCCATCTCCCTAGTTCTAGCGTATGCGATCGGATCCCCTCCGCATGGTTCATACAGCTTAAATTACCGTATTGAGAGATTGTACTCTAAATGACCCAAACTTACAATAAGTAACATTGTTACAACACCACGTATGTAAAACAACAGTTTAGAGCATCAAACCAAAAGTTAATATTAAAAAAATTAGTTAAACGTATAAAACAATACAACAAATAAGAAAAGAAAAAAAAATTGTTTTTAAAAACAAGTTTTTTTTAGGTAGTACGTAATTTAGCACTTTATTAGACCGTTTTTAGGATGAGAAGCCAATCATTAATATGTTATAGGAGGTTATTTAGTACTTTCACCTCCGAGGACAATAATGAATTTAAAAAAAAACTCCTAGGACGTTAAAGTAATTCATATGTTGCCGCCATTACTGTAATGTAGCGTGTTCAAAAAAACAATCTGTGTAAAACTCTCATGAGATTTCTTTAAAAACGTTCATTTTGTTTCTGTTTTTGTCCGTAGACTTTCTAATTATCAATTTTTGTGTGTTTATTTGTAAAACTTTTACATTTTTGAGTAAAAGTGTGAAGCTATGGATAATTCAATGACGACGATAATAGGGAGTTAATTGGACGTTTGTTTTTTTTCAATTAAGTATATAGGGATGTTTATTAATGAGTGCTACCTCAAAAAAATAGTGTATGCCATCCGGTGAGAATGTCTTTATGTCTTGGCAATTTTTCCTGACTCGCTTCGCTCGTCGGTAAATCTAATTGTCGTGACATAAAGACACACTTCTCAGCCTTATGGCATAAATAACTATTGTTTGTTTGTTATTAGATTCACGGGGGATGCAAAGCATCTGACATAAAATAAATTAATCTAATAAAACTCAGACTGCTGTCTTCATTATCTCTTATTAAGATTTCTCAGTCCTTTAAACTTAATTCTTATATAATTATATAACTTTGTTTGCTGAAAGTTTACTAAGAAACTAAGTTTACAATACTGGTTACTACAATAATATATTTTGAAATTATACTATGTATTTGGATTAAACAAAAAATATTTTATGCTTAATATGTGCTGCAAATGTCAACAGTTGGTTTTTAAAAAACTATTAAAATCATCATTTAATTTGTTTTTGATTATATATTGTGTCAGCTATTCCTGTTTTGAAAAACTCGGTAGTATCGAAAGATGTATACGTAAATTTGTTTTGCTTACTACACATATTAATTTTATGACTTAAATAGCAGAAGATGGGGATTTCATTTTTATTTATTATGACTGAAGATGTTTTTAAAGTTTTTTAAAAGTTTTTAAGTTTTGGGTGGTGTAATGTTTAACACGTGCTCAGCCACCCAGACAGCTCAGGTTCAATTCTGGTCGGGGGCTCTAAGATTTTCATGTGAGGTATGCTAATCCTTTCATGTGCCATCATTGGAAAGAGATTTTAAGAACTCGTAAAAGATCCCTAACCCTAAATAAACCTGGGTTTAGACAATTTTTTTGAACCCTTAATAGTAGTTTATATGAAACAGATAGGTCTCTGCCTTCTGGTTTGGGAGCAGAAAAGCTTTGTCTGGCTGTCAAACATGTTTAGTTTCTAATTGAAGCTATTGAAACTTATATTGAACCCATGACTCTTCTGCGGGTTGAACCTGAAGTGCCTTCTCTTATGAGGTAGGACACTATCTTCTCTATAAAGGAGGAAAAAAGGGTCTAACAACGTGGCCCACTTGCTAAGTGATCTAATCTATCTTATTACCATCACTTGCTCTTCAGCTGCATATTATTGTTTTGGCAATGCTATTATTCATGTTGATTGATTTTGTTACAGAATCGACAGGGTTTATACAACTCCGTAATGTACGGAGGTTACCAACAACCACGGATGCCCTCCGTGGCTCAGGTGACATCCGCGTACCAACCAGCCGCCGTAGTACATCCTGATGTTAAAATCAAGGATTTGCCCTTCTTTGATAAATTATCCGAACTTATTAAACCTTCCTCTCTCGGTGAGTTTCAATACAATACCTTCTGGTAAACCAATAATTCTCTTTTTTTTATAAAAAGGTAGGGTTTCTTTGCCCCCCTCTACTTTAAATTTGTAATTTAAAGGAATGATAAGAACTGATAAATCTAGCTACCCAAGGAATGATAAGAGCTGTTGTATCCTCCCTCTATGTATTAGTCTCTTTGTCACCAATGTACAGTTATGACAACTAGCTATCCAAGGAATGATAAGAGCTCCTTCTAAGTATTAATCTTTTTGCCTGGTAACAACCAGTGTATCTGCAGGTATTTACTAGCAGGGGTCACCCAGTGTTTCACGAGTTGATCACCACTGATCAACTGTGTGTTTGGTTTTTCAGGTGGATGTGCTGTACCCAACGCTACCCGCGGGCAGGAGTCAAGCTATGTGTTCTACCTGACACCTAACCAAGCCACTGAGGTAGCTAGTAATAGAGAAGTTGGGCCTGGTACTAAGAACGAGTACCCGGTACAGGTACAGCTCAGGTTTTGTTTACTCGAGACTAGCTGTGACCAGGAAGATATCTTTCCTCCCGGTATTAGTGTTAAAATTAACGGCAAACCTGCTACATTACCTGTAAGTATCCCCTACCAGCCTTTACAAACCCTCCTTATTTCTTCATTCAATAAGTTTTTCTTTGTTTATTTTTCCTTCCTACATCATTTTAGTTTCTTATTATTTCTTTATTTATTTATTTTGTTGTTCATTCGTTTCATCATTTAATAATTTTTTCATTTACTCATTTTTGTAATGATTTATATCTTAGTTTTTTTTTTCTTCATGACTTAAGTAATTTCCTTATTGATTTATTTATTTTAGAGCATAATCAAACATTATTAGTTGCACGCAACTCGTACAATAATAATAACATTGCGATATAGAGCAACATAAAGGTAAAGTTATTTGAATTGGTTGAGCAGTTAAAATAAAAACATGTTACTATGTTTGTCTATACTATGTTATTTTACTATAACATTGGCTTTGTATTAATGCTGAATATTGGATAAGAATAGGTTAGAATTTAATATTAAAATAGGAATCTAAATAATATGAAAAATATTAAGGAATCTAATATTAAAAAACTGATGGATTTTAAAAAGGAAAAGATATGTACGCCACAAATAAAAATTGTATTGTTCATTGATTCCTTTACATATTTATTTCTTCATCTAGTGTCCCCGGATGGGGTTGCCTATAGAATGGAATAGAATATATATTTATTTCATAGACAATTTTACATTGTATTGAAATATGTCAAGAAGTTTTTCAACAGAATCTTAAAACAATTAAAATATTAAATAATCAATAAATACATAAATAATTTTTTTTAATTAAAATATTCTAATAAATTCATTATTTTCCAAAATCTGTTAATGAATAAATAGGATCTTTTATGAATTTATTTTGACATTCCTTTACAAATTTGTCAAAATCTTTTTCTTTTTTTACGTCATCTGACAGTTTATTGTACATATATATTTTATTAAAATGTACTGATGACCTGTAGTGATCAGTTTTATGCTTGCTCATAACAACTGATTTACCTTTATTCCTTGTATTGAAATTGTGTTTATTATTAATATTACTTAGAGTTATTTCGTCTTTTTTAGCTAGTTTTAATATTTCCAAAACATAAAGAGAGGGTTATACTTTTTAATGACTAAAAATTTAATTTTTTAAAATATAACCAAATAATTTTGAATAACTTTAGAGCTTTTTTGGACTGTTTTAACATTCAAAATTTTATTAATTTTCAAACTTTCTCATTTTGTCATTTTAAGAACTGAAGAAGCTCAGGATCCCTGGGCGAAAGCTCTTCGTCAATTTATTTTTGAATAAATTTTAATAAAAAAGGACTGAAGTCTTTGTTAATTTAATTGATATCGAAATAATTTTAAAGTTTGAACTCTCTAGTATAAATACACTGGGAGCTACTATGATAACTAACACACATACAGATAAAGAACTTTGTCAACACCTCTTAGGAGGTCCTAGAAACACCTAAAAGGATAAGTCCAGTTTCATCCTGGCTTCGGATATTTTAACAAACACAATACTTTTCCTATATACCTACGGTATGAATGAGGTATATTCAATTCAATTCAAAAACAGTCTTTATTTCTGTAACAAAGATAAACAAAGATATAAATCATTATAAAAATGAGTAAATGAAAAAATTATTAAATGATAAACCGAATGAACAACAAAATAAATAAAATAATAAATAAATAGATAATTAAATGATAAGAAACTAAAATGATGTAGGAAAAAATAAGTAAATAAAGACATAACAACATAAGTAAAAATAACAACAAAAAAAGTAGAGTAATTAAAAAGAGGTAATTTACTTAATATTAAGGAACACACAAAGCCAAGTGGCCAGAGTGTCGGCACTCCAACTTAAGTACAAGTTATATATTTTTTTTTTCAGGAAGTTCTCAACATATTTTGGTTGAAATTGTTTTAATTAAAGATAAAGTAAAAATGAAAAAAACAATAGAATTTACACATTAAAAATATAAAAAGGTAAAAATAATATTAAAATACTGATAATAAAGTAAAAAAGGAAAATATTGGTCAAATATTACAAACTGAACTAGAAAATAAGCAAAGATATGACTAAAAAAATTGTAATTTTCATACAAAAAATAATAAAAAAACTAAAGGATAAATTATAAAAAAATAAATAAGTTTATATGATAAATAATAATAATAATAATGCCCGTTTAGAGCTTTGCGGCTCATCAGGGATAACCCCTGCGGGAACCACCTCGGGTGGTAGTAGCAACCGTTACGCTCAAAGTGTATTCTAAAGCTGGCGATAATTTATCTAAACAATAATCTTCTATAAACTGAGAGCGTAACCTGGGATGCGAACCCCAGACCTCCGTGGGTGTCAAAGGTCAGCGTAAAGACTATCGCCTTAACGACCTCGGCCACGGAGGCGGCAGTTTATATGATAATATAAGTTAAAAAGAGGAACAATTAAAAATAGTAAATACTAGTTTATAGGAACGCACAGAGAAAACACATTAGTATGTTCTCACTGGTGAGACCAAGCAACCATAAATCTATATTGAAAATATAGATTTATTCAAATTCCTGTTATAAAAATATTTGGGCTGAACTTCGGTATACGGTGCACCCTGTTATCAATACTATATATCGATATATTTTTAGTTTAGCGATATGATGTAAGAATAATCGATATATGCCTTTTTTTAGGTTTATGAACATATTTTATTATTTTTTTAAATGTTTTTTTGTTGTTTGTGTTTTTTTTATTTGTTGTAAAATGGTTTATAACTATTTTCATATTTTTTATGTTTTTATAATGTTTTAACTATGTTTTCATAAGAATAATCGATGATACACCACATCTAATTTTATGTTACGCGTATTTTTTACGTATTGTGTTTGGTTATTTCAGGTTTTTTATTATTTTTGTTGTTATTGTTTTCATTTATTTGTTGTTTTTTTTTAATGTTTTAATTATAATTAATAATTTAACGACGCTCTTTACCTTTTAGTTCTTTTACGTGTCGCGTAACAAAAATATATCGATGTATAGTATTGATAACACGGTGCATTGTATACGGAAGATTTACCAATATTTGCACAGGATAACCCCTTATAATGAAATAAATGAAATATTTTGTTCAATAGTTGTATATAGAATACATTGGATGGTGTTATGTTGCAGAACCCTATACCTACCAACAGGCCTGGTGTTGAAGCTAAGCGACCTCCCCGACCCGTCAACATCTCACCTTTAGTTAAATTATCTCCCTTTGTACCAAATCACATAACCGTGTCCTACACCCCAGACTATTCCCGGGAGTTTGTCCTTGTTGTCAATCTAGTTAGGAAGCTCTCGGCACAGGATCTGCTCGACAGGTTGAAGCAGAAAGGCGTCAAGAACTCAGACTACACCAGGGGCTTAAGTAAGTATGACTTTATCAAACTTAAAATATATTCTCTAATAATAATAATAATAATATGGATCCAGAATTTTCTTGATAAGGTTTTGAAAGTCTGGTTCAATTAATGAAGTTATTTCCAGTGGGAGGTGATTGAAGCATTTCCAGGCCATGTATTGGGGTGAGTTGTTGGTCAGGGTCAGTCGATGGGCAGGGTAGTCTAGTTTATTTCGATGTCTGGTGTAGTAGTCGTGTTGTTTATCTTGAAGGTTATTGTTGTTGAGTTTGGCGTAAGTAAGTAGGTTGAAGATGTACAGAGAAGGTAAGCTAAGTATTCCCAGATCTTTGAAGACATCTTTGCAGGAGGATTTATTGTTAAGGCTTTTAATAATTCTTAGCACTTTTTTTTAAGTAAAAATACTTGATTCACTTTCGATGATCCTCCCCAAATGCTAACACAATAAGCCATTCTTGAGTGGTGGATAAGTAGTAAGCAAAGTATATCATTGGCAAGACGTCTAAGCTGACTTTATCTTTTATACTCCTTATCATATAGATGACAGAGGATAGAGATGTGAGGAGGGATTTAATGTGCTTGTCCCTAAATTATATATTTTAATATTGCTTCTTTTATCCTTAAATTAATTTTATATCTAAACAAGAGACCTTGGTTGGCGCTTTGCCACCAATGGTTGTGGTCCTAGTTTATAAAAGGGGCATATTGCCTTGATATAAGCGAATTCAAATGAAATTATCAGAAAATGTTATTTGTTTACATTATGTTATATGTCAATCAATAGAACCAAAACCAATGCTGATAATAAAATGTAACGTTGTATATTTGCTAACCATACATTGTCGTACAGGTCTGAAAAATTGCAGCTTGATTTAAACTCTTTTTTTAATGTTTATGGGGTCGTTTTTGTGAGTTAGTGACGTCATACATATTTCATAAAATCTAGTTTTTGGGACACTAACAAGGTTGATTTTGTACCACCCTTAAGTTCCATTTCAATCCGAGAAAGCGTTCGAAAGTTATCTAGAAACTTTGAAGGTTATATAGAAACCTCTAGGAACAAAAATCTCGTATATACATACACACACACGTGTATATATATATATTATATATATATATATATATATATATATAATATATATATATATATATATATATATATATATATATTATAAATATATATATATATATATATATGTGTGGTTGTGTGTGTGTGTGTGTGTGTGTGTGTGTGTGTGTGTGTGTGTGTGTATTATATGTATATATATAACCTCAGTAAATATTTATATATTCTTAATCCGTGAGTCAGAATGTGGGAAATGGGTCATTCACTGTACGCTTAAGCAGGGTTTAATTTTTCTGGTCAATTTTTTTAAGTGCTTTTTTTTAGATTAATTTTTTAATGTTTAATAGCTATGATATTTTTTATTGTTTTTTCATGTCTCTTATTTTATTTATTGTTATTTGAACTTGTGAGTTTCTATTTTATTTTTTAAAATTAATTTAAATATGTATTTTGAAATGTTGACATTATTATGGAATCATGTACAATATTTGCCTGCTTTAAAGTAAAGAGAATTGTTTATTTATTAATTTTAACTTGATTTGTGTTTTTTCACAGTTAAAGACAAGTTTAAGGAGTCTGACGGTGAATGCGAGATAGCGACAACTTCCCTACGAGTATCTCTCCTCTGTCCCCTGGGTAAGATGCGCATGGAGTCCCCCGTCAGATCCACACTCTGTTCTCATCTCCAGTGTTTCGATGCTTCCCTCTATCTTCAGATGAATGAGAAGAGGCCGACGTGGACGTGTCCTGTCTGTGACAAGAACATTCCTTTCAATACTCTAGTCATCGACGGATATTTCCAGGTAATGTTTAACAATCGAAAAGGTGCAAGGACACAGGGTTTCTTCTTTCAGGGGGGAGGATTCCCCACCCCCTGGGAAATCCTAATTATATATTTCCAAGGGAAATTACATATTTCCCTACTCTGCTCAGCGTAGGAGTGAAAAAAATTGCCTCCAAACCCAATCATAAAAATGTGTCCTTTATATTTTAATGCATTGAATAAGAACCTATTCAACTATTTACAAGAAACTGATACTTGGAATGAAATCTCAAGTGTATTTTAATTTCTTTTTATTTCTAATTTTTATGATATTTTATTATCTTTATTGCAATTTGTACACTCTGAG
>JACMZG010000032.1:6825450-6884691 GCA_018340805.1 Microvelia longipes | reverse complement strand
GCACAGCGAGATAGTAACCTTAATGAGGCTGCTGCACAGCAAGATAGTAACCTTAATGAAGCTACTGCACAGCAAGGCAGTAACCTCAGTAATGAAGCTGCTGTGCAGCAAGATAGTAACCTTAATGAAGCTGCTGTAAAGCAAGATAGTAACCATAATGAAGCTGCTGCACAGCGAGATAGTAACCTTAATGAGGCTGCTGCACAGCAAGATAATAATCTTAATCGCAGAGCAAAACATGCTGTGAAAAACAAGTACATGATTATTATGCTACTTTATCACTTATCTTTTGCCAATAACAACTTACTATTTTATTATTCTATTTTCTTGTACTGTTAGTGTAAATTATTAACTTTTAAATCTATGTAAGAAATTTGTTGACTTGTTAAATTATTTAAATGATAGACTGAGATATCTCTGTTACCTACTTTTACAATTTAAATCTTCAAAAAGCCTACAATTTTTGAAAAGTAGTTGTTTTATTAAAATTTATTTCTGAGGTCATGAGTCCAAAATGACCTTAACCACATCTGTGGCTGGCACAGTTTTCTATTTTATCAAACATAAAAAATCAATTTTGTTTCAAAGAATGTTTGTAATCATCTTTGATAAATGAGGGAAGCTGAGATCTGTATTTTGCATTTTGTTTATGATTGTCTTTATGTTTCATCTTATGTGTGAATAATTGCTTAGGTTTGGTTTAGAGAAGTTATTCTATGAACAAGGAGTAGATTTGGAAATATGGGCTCATGAGCACTCTTATGAAAGGATGTGGCCTGTTTACGACCATGTCATTGTTAATGGTTCTTTAGAAAATCCTTATGAAAACCCAAGAGGACCTGTTCACTTTGTTTCTGGCTCTGCTGTAAGTTAATGAACTACTTCACTGCTTATATTCATTGTTAGATATCTCTTCAGCCTTGCCTGGAGTGAAACAGGTTGCTAAGTATGGTTAACATATCTCTATATTAACTCTTTTAGGACCTAGAACCGTAGAGTAGGTGTGTTAGCCAGACCCAGTTTTCTGTAAATGAAGTCACTCCTCCTGGCCAAATTATTTTATACCTATGAGCACCTCCGCCCTGCATAATTACAACTTGATAAAAACACTGTTTATGACTGTTCATGTTTTTAATTTTAAACAGTTTGGTTTCAGAAAAGGTGTAAGTATAGAGGATGCAATAGCTGAAGTAGTTAATTTTATTTATCCAAAACTAGAATAAGATGATAAACCTCTAGCAATTCTATTAGACTTAAGTAAAGCTTTTGATTCAGTGTCACTAGCAATAGGTATAGGGGAAAGGTTAATACACTGGTCCATTAGTTATCTTGACAACAAATGTAGAGTAAAAACCAGACCTGAAAAAACCAGGACTCATTTGTACTGCTTTGAACCATTTTTTGAAAATATATCTTAAATTATTAAGAAAAAACATAATCTGCCTATCCTGAGTGGAAGTCTTTGTATGATTGCACAGGCTCAACATTTTAGAAAATGACACAAATTTTACGTTTCTTAACATATGTGGTATCCTGAGGGTCGCGTGAAAAACTTAAAGAGAAAATTTTTAAAGCTGATAAAATTTCCCATACATTTTAGTGTGTTATTTCATCAAAATTTGATTTCTACGACCAAAGTCGTAGTGATTGGTAAAACCACAAAAAAATGTGATTATTGGTCTCCATAATATTTAAATAAATGATTTCTGGTTCGGGGTACTTAAGAGACTAATTAATGTTTGTTAAATTATTTATTCATGCTTTACAATATTTCCATTGTTTTTCCAAGCATATTCATGTAAATATCTAAAAATCGTAAAGCATGAATAAAATAATAATTTGGTTGTTAAATAATTTAACAACCATTAAATATTCTCTTTAGTGTCCCTAACCAGAAACCACACAAAAAATTGTTAATTTTTCTAAATTAAGTGAATTTCTTTTTTAAAAAAATGACTACATTTTGTGCATGTTCTAAGTAATTTTTGCAAATGCTCTAACTTTGCTTGTAGTTATCCGATTTTGATTAATAAACACTTGATTTATTTGGAACTTAATCAGCTTTAAAAGAATGGAACCATGTATTGAAATTTTGTCCCCAACTAACAGAGAACCACTTAATTCAATAATACCTAAAATGTTTGCGAATATATATAAAATTTTGAGTGTGGGCAATCATATGAAGGGCTCCACTCTGGATAGGCAGACTGTGCCTCTTCTTTATATATAATTTAAGGTGTACTTTTGAATAAATTTGTTTTCAAGCTGTTCAATTACGTGATGTTATTATTTAATTTGCTGGTCCCACCCCAGCAGACCATATAGATACAGTATTGCTTCATCTTTTCCATTATAAAGGCACGGTTATCTCTGTAAATTATTAACTCTATGACTTTGGGGGGGGGGGGTATTATTAATTTTATTTTTTCTCTTTAGTTTCTAATTAGTGATGTTTCAATTTTTATATTTTGTGGTGCATATCGCTATGTTTGTAAATATTAAATGTAATAACAATCCTTACTGTAATTCATCTGAAACATTTAACAGCTACGGATATCTAGCTAATGCTTAGTTGGATATATATCATATGTTTTGCATGATATTTAGGTTAAATAGTCTGTGTAAGTAGTGATATATAAACCAAGTAGGGAAACGAATGCTATTTCTGTCAAACCTGGCATGTAGTTCACATTTTGTCCACCAGGGAGTTGACTCAAATTTTTCTATGGGGGCAGCCATCTTGTTTTACCCTTGTTAATGTAAAAAAACTATTTAGGGTACTCTCAAATTTTGTTATTATTACATTTATTTGTACATTTTAGTGTAAAATGTCAATCATTTGTGTAAGAAGTACATTTTGTCACATCCAATAGAGGTTTAAGTGCCAATCTTTAAATACTAGGTTTGTTTAAATTGCTTGACGAGCGGCTAATTAAACATTTTTTTCGAGTGCACTACTTAACTTAGTACATTTTTGTAAGTGATATTTGTTTTTCCCCTTCAAATATTAATTGTAAATAGTAATTTAACGACTTTAACCAAATATGTTTGAGTATAATAAAAGCAATTGTAATGTCAAGTTATATTTTAAAGCAATACATTGTTGTCAGCAATACATTGTTGTCTATACGTTCTTCAAAATCTTAAAAAAAACATGTGATTTACCTTCACTATGGTTTCTCTTTTTTTTACTAAATTATTGTAACAATAATACTACAAAATTTAATACAAAATCATTAAACTATCACGTACATATTAAAGTACAAAAAAATGATAAAAAGTGAAACTCACCTAATCTTATCAGGGTTGCCAATAAATTAAAGTAAAAAAATGTTAATCCTAAAAGGGTCATGCACAGTTATTCCCATTTTAGCAATTTTATATTTTTAAGCCAGCTATTAGCTGATCAGGCATGTCTGAAGTTTATTACACTGGTTAGTATAGGAGTTTCCCTACTTGGTTTATATATTACTTTAACTCAGTAATATATAAAATAATGCAATACTAATATGGTTGCGATTTATATAACTTGACTCATATGTTTCAACAACTTATGAGTTTGATGACTTGAGCAAATTATAGGTAAGATAATGAAGACTTCAATACTTTTTACTTTTCCTCATTTATACCGTAGGTATGTAGGGAAAAGTATTGTGTTTGCAAATTTATTGGTGTATTTTATAAAGATATTTTTGATTTGATTTTAATAATAAATCCTTAACTAGGGTTTCACCTAAATGATTTGTTTCAGGTGTTTCTAGGACCTCCTGAGTGGTTTTAACAAAGTTGTCTGTCTGTATGTGTGTGTGTGTGTCTGTTATCATCGTAGCTCCCAGTGTATTTATGCTAGAGAGTTGAAACTTTGTACAAAAATCAATATTTAGGTCTGGTTGTGCTATCTAGGAAATATTTTTTTTGACGTCAATATCCCCCAGTAATGACTCAGCATTATAAATATAAAATGCAGAAATATGTTTTTGATCAATTTGAGATTTGTTACACATGTAGACTAATATAAGACTGACGTATGTGTCAAATTTTGTTTCATTACCAGCATTAATTCAATTTTTATTGAATGACTTGTGTACCTTTTTTTTAAAAAAAAAATGAAAAACCAAAAAGTAATGGAATCGAGTTAAAATTGAATACCAGTGTGTTCTGTGATGTAATGAATGAGTGTACAACCATATCAACACTCTTTGTTGGATCATATAAGTTAAGTAGCATTGAGCGTGGTCAGTGTCTGGATGGGTGACTGCTGGGAATAAAAGAAATTTATCTTCAGACGGTGTATAAAGTAAAGTTTATTGACTAATTTTTAGGGAGTAAAAAGTAACTTTTTCTCCCTTGGGAATAAAAAGTGTTCCCTATTATTGGGTTATTAGAGCCAATTATATCATTTTTTTAGGGGAGTGGTATTCTCTAAATTTATACAGGTAACCGATCAATTTTTGTAATTTTCCCAGGGGTGGCACCTCCAAAATGTATAAGGAGGAGCCGATAAAAAAAAATTGTTGGCTCAAAAACCCTTTCAAAATTGATTTTTTGGTGGCAGCACCCCCAAAATTGATAAGGAGGAGCCGACCCAAAAAATTAGAATAAAATACATTAAAACGTGTTAAAATAAAATCAACGTCTGGAGATAAAATCTTGTATGCACCTTGGGAGTAAAATCCTATTTTCCCCCTCACAATTACCTTCCTCAGCTTCGCCTCGAGAGTTAATAGTCATAACTCCCACGGCTTTGCCTCGGGAGTTAAACACATGAATCCCTCGGCTTAGCCGCGGGAGTTAAATACTTTGGTTCCCTCGCCTTACGCCTTAGGAACTAACTAACTGCTCAGGGAAATAATAGTATTAACTCCCTTGGTGCATAAATAACTATAAAAAATTGATTAAATTTTTAAAAGATGTTAAAAAAGTTAAAAGCGTTTATACTCATGAGTCTTAATTTTCTGCTCAGAGAAATAATAGCATTCTTTACTCCCTTAGTGCATAAATAACTATTATTGTGAAGTGAGTGAAAAGATTTGTTGCAGTATACATTAGGTGACTTAGATATTGTAGTAGATCTACTTATCGTATTCATATGAAACTTATTATACTTATTTATTATGTCAAGAAACATCCTTGTACTGAATTTTAACTCAATTAAATCATTTTACAAGTTTTCACAAATCTGAAACAAATCATTTGATAAAAATTGAACTAATGCTGATAATGAGATGAAACTTGACAAGACTTCATATGTGACTAATCTCAAACCAATCCACTATTTTTTTTTAAGTTGGATGAATTTTCAAAACTTTTGCTCAGCCGTTATGTGTGGTTAATGATCTAAAAATTATTAATTTTTGCACCAAGGTTCAACTTTCTAGCATGAATACACACAACAACACACACACACACACATATATATATATATATTATATATATATATATATATATATATATATAATATATATATATATATATATATATATATAAATAACAAGTGATAACACTTAAGAGGTCTTAAAAATCCCTGAAACGGATAATTCAAGTGAAATCCCAGTTTCAGACTTTCTTTGCTATGACAATACTTTCCCTCTATAACTATGGTATAAATGGGGAAAAGTAAAAAGGAAAGTAGTGTTTCATTATCTGACATTTGTGTTCTAACTACTTTCTAAAACCTTCTAGTGTTCAAGTCTTAGAATAATACTATATATAGAAGGAGCACAGGACCGTAAACACAATGTAATTCCACTGATAACACGAAAGCCGGTTGACTGGTGGTCTTAAGTAGGGGTAGCCACCTTAACAACAAAACATTATTTTAAATATGTGTCAATGAAGAGAGATCGTAAAGAACAAATATAATAACTTAAAACACCTGCTGAGTATTTAATAAACCCGATCTTAGATGGCAAAAGGGTGGCAGAATACAAGAAACTACATTTAGTTGACGAGGACTACTTTTAATATAATTTTAATTAAAAACCTTAATTACAATTTAAAATGCTTAAAATATTGTAATGCACCAATATTTATATTAGTATTTTATGAATAATCAATCATTAGTTAATAATAGAACATAATAATTTAGCAACTGGAAGTATTACCAATTTTATTATAAGAAAATTGTATATTGTTAGGGTGGCTGCATAACTTAAGACCACTGGCTTTTGTGTTATCAGTAGTGCTTCTTCTATATCTAGTATTGTTCTAAGGTTCAAGCCAACCAAAGACATGGATCGGGATGTCGGTTTGGTTCAATACTAAGCAATAGAGAACCTAATGCAATGGTTAAAATCAGTTGACAGTGTGGGGGAAATAATTTTGAACTAATGAGGTTGCCCTGATATGAAATTGTGGGTTGATTTAACATCCAGGACTAACCTCATTCGTTGCACATTTGGCTCCCTAACATTATTATCATTATCCCACGCTGTCAACTGATTTTAACCGTGTGTCTCACAATAATATTGTATTTTTTTACTGAGTGAAGGAAAGAGTGAGGAAAAAGTTCTGAGTCCCGACTCTGACTTTTTAAATTTATTATCAAAACATCAACTGGCGTAGCTGTCGATTTGAAGCTCATAGTTATTGAAATGTAACGGAGTGATTGTTTTTAGAGGACGTTATCAGTTCCAAACTAAATATCCTATTACATGATTGTAATTAAATGTGTATTATATTTTATTATTTAAGCAAATTTATATTTAAATATAATTTGAACCAATATTGTTTTTTAATTAATTTATTGTTTTTTTGGGGGCGATTTGTTCTTAAATTTATGTAATGTAATTTTGGTTGTAAATATTTACATAAACGTAAAGATTTTGCTCCTCCATCAACTATTATAGAAGAGGAAAGTGGGATTACCAGAAAGATCTACCTAACTTGATCTTACGCTCTGGATCATTTCATGCATGATCTTACGCTCTAATATTGGATCATTTCATGCATGATCTTACGCTCTAATATTAGAGCATCTCATGCATGATCTTACGCTCTAATATTGGAGCATCTCATGTATTTTTTATTCCTACTTCAATCTTTTGATCGTTATAAATGTCTACATGACCTTGACTTGAAAGATCCAGAGTTCTCACTCCGATCTAAGATTGAAGCATTAAACAGTCCGGGTTCAAAATTCATTGAGAACCTAGTTATTAACTTAATTAAGTTTTAATGTAAATATTATTTCTATACCTATGTTTTATACGAGTATAATTGTTTTTATTGTAAATATACATTAAAAAAATGTTTTCTTTTTACGTAACCTCACCTGTCAGTCTTACGACGATGTTCTATCTTTTTCTATCTTGATAGTTTAAAACTGACCTACCTCAATCCAACTCTACATTAAACGAAAAAGTTGGTTTGAAACTGAACTACCTTAAACGGTACTTCTTTAGCTAGGTACTCCTCCAAATAGTTTTTCCCCAAAGGGGAGTAACCGAGGGGGTAGTACATATTCTTATAACAAAGTAAGAAAAAGGACAAAATGTATAATAAGAACAAAGGGGAAAAAATGGTATCTTTATCTCTGTTAGACATGTTCTGGGATATCCCAAACTTCCTCTACACAAACCATAAATAAACAAGCTTTATTTAAAAATATTTAGAAACGTACATATAGTTAATAAAAAATCAAGTTAGTCATTGCATCGCCATAGACTGTGATGCTACTTAGGAGGATTTAAAGTACTAAAAAGATTATACAAGAGATTTTGGAGCTGAGCTGTGGTGCAATTTGTTATTCCAACATCAAACTTATCAGCTTGCAATTTCTTTAGTTCATATAGTGTTTGATTGTGGTGCTATCTAGGAGGATTTTGAAGTACTAAACAGTTTATACAAGAGATTTTGGAGCTGTGGTGCAATATATTGTTCAAATCTCAAACTAATCAGCTAATAATCTTTGGCAGTGGTGCTAACCAAGGATCTTGAATAAAGGGGATGACGCATTAAGGAATTTTCTGACCCCATGGAAGTTGTATGAGATAGAGAATTAGAAGCAAACTTACCCCTTCCCCTTGATTATAATGAAAAAAGCGCCAAACGCAGGTTATGTAGCAAGGTTGTCAACTCGACAACCTTGCTACATAACCTGCGTTTAGAAGTAAAAAAAGCGTTTAGAAGCAAACTCTGCTTCTCAACTTTCTTCTGTGCTTCTCGTGATTGTTACATTTGTGGTGCTTGTTAAGTCATTTGTGCCAATATAATTTTAAAATTTTGGAATATACTTTGCCTCTTCAGTGAGTTATAATTTAAGCGTGTTTTGTTATAACCTTCTCAAGCAATAAACAATGGAAACCATTGTGACGTAAGTTTGCCTCTAAATGTTAAGACCTGCGCTGTTTTAAGAATTGTAAGCATGCGCAGTTTGTACCAAGCATGTGCAGTTGGTTTTTGACATGTGTTTCGTGTTGAATTCTCTCTATTTTCTGGTTTTCGATGGGGTCACTTGTTTGTATGGCAAATCGACTTAGTGCGTCATCCCCTTTATTCAGTGTAGTAGGATATCAAAGTACTGAAAAATACATCATAAAAGGGATTTTAAAAGCTGTTTGTTGTTCCAACATCAAACTACTCAGCTTGCAATATCTATAGTTCATACATGTGGTGCTGTCTAGAAGGATTTCAAAGATCTAAAAAATTAACAGACAAGGAAAAATAAATTGTACTCAAATAACCTCTATAAATAAATTTTATTACACCTCAGATTTTTTTAATAAAAAATGTGAATTACTTATAAAAATTGAAATAAATACCAATAAATTAATAGTTTTAAGTCATTGCTGGTAGGAATACTTTCTGAAGGTCTCCTTATTGTAATATGAAAAGGGTGTATTTTGTAAGCATGCAAACATTTTAGATGAGCAACTTTTAATATTTAAAAATATGTGGAGAACACGGCCCTATATTTTCTATTTCAGGACTTTTGACTCAACTAATGTGAGTTCAAATTCACAATTATTTTGTAACTATTTCCCTCTTATGGTAATTTCTTTTACAACTTTACGTAATTCTGAAAAATTAAATAAGTTACCTTAATGTAATGTCGTTTCAAAAACAACAGTAAACCTTAAGAATTTTGATATTGATATTACCATGTTCCAGAATTATGATACTGATATCACCATGTTCTAAAATTTTGATACTGATATCACCATGTTCTAAAATTTTGATACTGATATCACCATGTTCTAAAGTTTTGATACTGATATCACCATGTTCTAAAATTTTGATACTGATATCACCATGTTCTAAAATTTTGATACTGATATCACCATGTTCTAAAATTTTGATACTGATATCACCATGTTCCAAAATTTTGATATGATATCACCATGTTCCAGATTTTTAATAACGATATAGAAATAGCTCACTAAGCTATTTTAAACATATCAGAGATTTAAAAAAATGAGTCCATTGATAATCAAATGCAATGGTAATTTTAAGAATGGAAAAATATTATGAGGAACCAATAGTGCTCTGAATCAATAGACCTACCACAAAGCTTCCTCTTATAGAGATAGAGATGTTATAAATAACAGGGGCCTACAAGACTAAGTATTATTACCTTTTTAAAACAAATATATACAAATAATAAATATATTTCTACAATAAATAAACAAAAACATAGAATTAATAAAAAAAACATAAGTATTCTTGTTAAAAAATTTAGAAATTTAAAAAAATTAAAATAATATAAAAACATTGATAATAAATGACTAAGCAATTTATACAGAGTAGTTTTTTTAATCACAATGGTCAGTGTGTAATACATATCATAGGTAGGCTTAGGCTTAACATGAATGGGTTTTTTATGCACCAAGGGAGTAAAGAATGCAATTGTTTCCCTGAGTGACAGGTTAGTTCCTGAGGAGAAGCCGAGGGAACTAAATTTAACTGCTGAGGTTAAAGGGAGTAAAAAGTGATTCTTTACTCCCTAAAAGATAGTTGATACAGTTTACATTATATTCCGTCTGGGGAAAAATGAATTTTAGACTAAGAAATCTAGTAAATCAATTCTAAAAGAAGCTGTCAAAAATAGAACTAAGGTTTTCTACTTGACTTCTTAAAATTGGTACAGTTCTGAGTTTTCGGGTACTGGGTACCTCCTAACCTAATCGGATCCCAAATGCATATTCTCACCACTTTGGACTGCTTAGCACATCTCTAGAATATGAAAATCACATAGTTCATATTGCAGGATGTCTTTGAACTAGCTATGCTTGTCTATAAACAGTAAACAAATCTGCTTTGTCCAAAGTGGTCCATTGTTAAGCAAACTTAACATAAGTGCAATTAAATAAAAACAGGCTTTACTAAGAGGCACGAGAGAACCAGGGTACACCCAGGTGTTTCTCTTTGCGTTCAACTTTTGACTAAAGAAAAATATTGTATGATTATTTTGACTCTGCAAGAATACAAACACTGTTTCAAATGAATTTCAGAAAAGACACAAAATTCTGCAATTTTTTAAAAATACTATTACAATAGTAGCTATTAAACAAAGCAATTATACAACTTAGCTTTAAATAAACAAATATCATATTTTAAATAATAATTTGTTATTTAGTAAAATTTTCAAAATATAAAAATGTCAAGTCTCTTAATAAAAAGATATCAAGGCATAGCAACAGTAACCTGTACAGGTTATAGAGAAGACTTAACAGAACAGCAGACAATGAACAGAGCTGGCTTTGAGACCTGCTATAGGTCACTAATAATGATTGATACCTGCTACATATATTCATAATGATTGAAGCTTTAATTTTTTTTAATTTTAATTGTTCCTCCCACTCACAATCTTACGATTAGTAAGATTTTTAATTGTTTTTTTTGTATATTTGAAAAATAAAATAATTATTCAAAAATGCTATATTTCTCTCATAATGTCTGATGCCTGAACCAACTCGAATGGATTTGAAAAGTTAAAGATGGTTATAACGTTGAAGCTCTATAAGCAGGTAGATAGGTTATCATTATAAGGTAGAATTAATACACCAGCAAGCCCTTAGGTAGACCCAGGTCTCAAATACCAGCACTGTTATCTGCTGTTTCTTAATGGTCCAATAGCCAGGCCTAAAAAATGTGAGTTATTTTGTACTATTTCAAACCAATTTTTTTCTAAAAATATACCTTAAATATTTTTAAGGTGCAAGACTCTAGTCTTTTTGTGAGGAGTTCACAATTCTGGTTTTTTAAAGTCTAATTTAATATTTGTAATACGTTGTATTGTAAAATAAACAAATAAAAATTATTGAGGAAAAAAATAGTCTGCCTTTAGAGTGGATCCCTTCATATGAATGCACTGGCTCAAAATATTAGAAAATCACACAAATTCCAGTTTCCTTGAAATAAGTGGTTCCCTGTAGGTTGAGTGCAAAACATGAAGAGAACATTTTTTAATGCAGATAATTTTTTTTGATAAAACATGAGTTTTTTCGTCAAAATTGGATAAATACAACTGAAGTTATGACATTTGTTAAATGGCAAAAAAATACACAAAAAGCCAATATTTTTTCAAAAAACTTTTTGCTGACTTTGCATATGGCTGACATTAGCCATTTTTTTGGTTTTTTGAAAGAGCCATAACTTTGGATGTAGTTATTCGATTTTGATGATTAAACACTCGCTTTATTGGACATTTTATTATCTTTATAAAATGTTCTATTCATGTTTTTCACAGGGAACCACTTATTTCAAGAAAACTGAAATTTGTTCGATTTTTTAAAATTTTGAGCATGTGCAATCATATGAAGGGCTCCACTCTGGATAGGCAGACTATGCTTTTATTTCATAATTTAAAGTATATTTTTAGAAAAATTTGGTTTGAAGTAGTACAAAATGACTCAAATGTTTCCAGGTCCAGCTCTTGGACTATGAGCTTTATCAAGTTTACAGGTTGACAACATACTAAGCTTGGATATTTATTTTTTTTGAATGACTCTACATTTTTGTATTTTATAATAAAATTAATTTCTTGACTATAATTTGAAAAATTCTCTACACTCTCTAATACAATTAAAAGAATTTTGCTGGCAAACATAGTGTTAAAAATAAGTTTAAATAAGTATTACAATATACATAATCTCTTCCTTAATAGGGACAATATAACAAACGAATACAAACTACAGCTGAGTAAGGAGTGTATGGCATTTGAGAAGAAATGAGAATATAAACATACAAAGCAACCAATAAATGCAGGGTGGCTGATTTGATTTAAAAAATATGTCGCCATAACAACATTAATAAGAAATCTGGTGACGTACCGTATCTACTCCTTGTATGGAAAATAGCTAGTTCAATGTCACTAGCAAGGTGGAAAAATCACTTTCCTGCCCTAGAGAAGGAAAAAAACAGTGATACCAAATTAAAGCGTATCTTTATATATTTGGCAATATTATAAGTGTAGTGATTTAAATCAACTGTTTTTTTGAGAAGGTTATATTAGGTTGTATAATGTAATGTAGGTTATAATAGGCAGATAGGTGACATGTTTATTGACCACCTTGTCTTTGTTATAGAAATAAAATTTGAAAATATTTTAACAAAAAGCATCTATTGAAAAACTAGTCAACTAGTTGTAGATCAATATTTTTTATCAAATCATTTTTGCTCTTGGTATTTTTCTTGGCTATGCCTCAGAAAACAAAAGTAAAGTTAACTTCCTCAGGAAGCCTCCAGAGCGAATGCAGTTTTCTCTTGCAAAGAAATCTAGATATCATACTCCCAACAGGCAACAGGCTGTGTTCTCTAGTTGCGTAAATAACTATTCTTCCCGAGGCTAAATTCTTCGAGGTTTGCCGACAGAGTTAACTTCACTTTTGTTTCCCGAGGCTTGCCGAGGGAGTCAACTTCACCATTGTTTCCCAAGGCTTGCCGAGGGGATTAACTTTTGCTTCCTGAGGCACAGCCAAGGGAAAACCTAAAGAGCAGAAAAAACATGATCCTAGACTTTGACTCCCGCAGCACAGCTGAGGGAGTCAAAGTTAACCATGACTTGAAATATTTCCTCAGTGCTGTGCACTAAATTTTATAATTATCTTCAACTCATATTAACTCAGCTCACTGTTATTTATTTCACAAAAAAAACATAATAATAAATAATCGATGGAAGCTGTGACTTAATTGAAACAAAGTTTTAAAATAGTTAATGATAAACATTCATTATTATTAATAGAAGAGGAGAGGGGGGGGGGGAGAGACACTGTGAGTACCGGATATATCGTATCGTCTCTGCTTTCATTCAAGACATTTAACTAAAGTAAGTATCAATCTGAATTTTGTCTGCCAAGCAATATGCAGCCACTTCCACTCCCTTGAGAGGAAAATGTCATTTACTGTGCGAGTTAACAACACTGTATGTAAAACTTACAACACAAGAAGTAGATAAAAAATTATTTTATTACTAAATGTCACATGAAGACACCCATAGTATAACACACGATTATAACCAGTCGACAGCGTGAGAAAATAATGTGAGGGAGCCAATGAGGTTAGTCTAGCATTTTAAACCACACCCACAATTTCATATCGTACCAAACTCATTGGTTCCTGAACACTGCTTTCCCACACTGTTAACTAATTATAACTGTGTGTCATACTATAGCTATAAGAGACAGACTATATGTTTATAAACAACTCGTACTCAAAAAAAAACCCGCTAGATCCTCCAACAAAAATTATGTAACAATTTTTAACACTATTATGGTGTATCTAGTATAATTAGGTGTCTGGATTGAGTGAGATCTCAAGCTCTGGTTGGTTCCCTCTGATGGTGAGAAAGCATTGCTGCCACCTCACCTATGCTAAAATGGTAGCATAGGTGGTTCATAGAGTGCAACACTGTATGCAGATAAGAGAAGAGTGGAGCTTCTTCAACACTCTTTATTAGAACAATTTGATTTTACCTCATTTTAACAATTTTTTTTGCAACTCTTTAATCGATTTATTAATAAAACAATAATATTTTATAAGTAACATTGAAAATTCATAATTAAGGAGGCAGTTAAATAAAAAACAAAACTTTTTTCTAGTTAAAAGCAATTGTGATGACTTCTCATTTCAAAGTCATTGCAAGTGTTACCAACCTTTGTTACCAACCAAGCATTGTTTTCACGAATAACAATAAGACAACAATCAGGCCCACGAAACCTGACACTATATACGCAATAAATTATACAAATAATTATTTACTAATTTCAATATACATAACAATTTAATTATTAATGTTATAAAATTTTTGATCAAATTATAAAATAAAAAATAAATAAAGACAACTTTTTTTGCTGCGCAAAACTGAGATTATTACAGTTTGAAACACAATGTCTGGTAAAGGTATGAACAACATGAAAATTAAAGTAAAAGACGAATTTAAGAAGAAATACGAGAATGATAACATAACTATCTGCTAATGATGGAATATTTAGATAAGCTATAGGACCAGCTTGCACTGAATCTTAAAACTTAGTTATACCAAATAAGCTAAGAATAAGGTGCGGTCGAATATTCACGGCCTTCTAGAACATTGGATCACCAACAAACTTTTTTTATAACTTTTTTTTCAAAATTTTCAGTAATTAGCCGGATTTGTGATAAATAAAGCCTATTTCCGTAATCTGCACGCTCTTTTGGTTAATCTCAAAGAGTATTTACATTCACTCAACGATTTATTTTTAATCTAACTTGGTACTTACATAACTACTGTTAGACGTCAATGTTAACAAATATGACATGTCAAAATATAACATAAAATATTGACGTCTAACAGTAGTTATGTATGTACCAAGTTAGATTAAAAATAAATCGTTGAGTGAATGTAAATTCTCTTTGAGATTAACCAAAAGAGCGTGCAGATTACGGAAATAGGCTTCATTTATCACAAATTCGGCTAATTACTGAAAATTTTGAAAAAAAAGTTATAAAAAAAATTGTTGGTGATCCAATGTTTTAGAAGGCCATGGATATTCGACCGCCCCTTATAACCTGATAGTAAAACTGTAGAACAAGTTCCTAAGAAAAAATAAGAGAATAAACACAATAAATAACTCTACCTTCTGCTAAAGATTGATTACTTAGATAATCTGTTGGTCCAGCTTGAACTAAACTTAAAACTTAGTTATACCAGGTAAGGTAATAATAACCTGATAGTAAAATAAGTTTCTAAGAACAAATAAGAGAATGAACACAATAACTATCTCTACCTTCAGCTTACGATTGAATATTTAGATAATATATTAAAAACTGTTGAACAAGTTTCTAAATGATAACTACCTCTTATCTCTTGCTAATAATTCAATATTTAGATAATTTATTAGATCAGATTGAACCGAATCCTAAAACTTAGTTGCAACAGGTAAGGTTAGAATAACCTTTACTATATCCTTTATTTATATCCTTTATCTATGAGAATAACCTGCTAGTAAAACTCTTAGAATAATACTATATATAGAAGGAGCATGTGACCGTAAACACTATGTAATTCCACTGATAACACGAAAGCCGGTTGACTGGTGGTCTTAAGTAGGGGTACCACCCTAACAACAAAACATTATTTTAAATATGTGTCATAAATATCCATTAATGAAGAAAGATCGTAAAGAACAAATATAATAACTTAAAACACCTGCTGAGTATTTAATAAAGCCGGTCTTAGATGGCAAAAGGGTGGCTAAAGAATCTACATTTAGTTGACGAGGACTACTTTTAATATAATTTTAATTCAAAACGTTAAACCACAATTTGAAATGCTTTAAATATTGTAATGCAACGATATTTATATTAGTATTTTATGAATAATCAATCTTTAATTAATAATATAACATAATAATTCAGCAACCAGAAGTATTGCCAACTTTATTATAAGAAAATTGTATATTGTTAGGGTGGCAGCATTACTTAAGACCACCAGTGAACCACATTTCGTGTTATCAGTAGTGCTCCTTCTATATATAGTATTATTATGAGGTAAAACTAAAAAAACAGGTTTCTAAAAAGAAATAAGTAAACAATTACTACTTCTACCTTCAGCTAATGACTGAACATTTAGATCATCTATAGATCAGCTTGGACCAAATTCTAAAATTTATTAATACTCCTCTAAATATATGTAATACTGTTTTCTATCTTCTCTAGAACCAGGGGGTTTTTAATCTAAAATAAATAGTTCCGTGTTGATCATACCTTACATGGAAACGTATAATTTATTCTCTTCACTACAATACCCCAACAAAATGAATAATTAAATCACGGAAACTAACTAATAATTCGAATGAAATGTGCCGTTAATAATAAATATTTCAAAATTTATACTTCATACTAAATATCTTGGAACATCATATCTACCGGTAACAAGCACCGATGATTTCAACTCTTAAATTGAAAGTTAATACATGTTGGTATAACTGGGTGTAAGAGCAACAACAAGTCTGGCGCAGGGTTCCACACATAGAGATATTATTACTAGAGGGAGCATAGCCTATCTAAATACATTGAGAGGCCTGAAACACCTTCTTAGGCTCTCAGGGGCTCTGTGTAACATTATTGAAACCTCCTTCAACAAGTGAGTTAAGGTTAAAAAAGTCAATTGATTTCGGCTTCCCGCATATTTTTTGTGTTTTAATTGTGTTTTTAACATTCTTATATAGTTATGTAATTTTGTACTGATTATTTG
Source organism: Microvelia longipes (assembly GCA_018340805.1). NCBI lineage: Eukaryota > Metazoa > Arthropoda > Insecta > Hemiptera > Veliidae > Microvelia > Microvelia longipes. Next base: position 6,868,016 of record JACMZG010000032.1, on the reverse strand, counting down.
ATTGTATTTATAATCGAAGGTGGTCAGGTTACTTTTTCAAAGTTTCACAATTTAACCTATAGGACCTCTCTAGTAATATATTTCTATGGTTCCACAAGTCTGGTGCAGGGTTGGGTAAATTTCTTTTGGAGTGATTTCTTGCTTAACAGTCTAATTTTTCTTAACTTTCCGGTATAAATGTTAAACTCTAATCAGTAAGACTTTATGGTGTGTTGGCGAGAGTGAACCAATGGATCTGAATTGGTCAGTGCCACGACAGCTATTATAGTGTCACGTAGCTATCACCAAAGTGACCAGAGTTATATTGGCAAACACTTTTTGATCTCTTTATAAGATCACAGAATAGGTAAATTCACAGTTTCCGATGCTTTTTTAAGAACAGTGTGCTTGACTTTATCATTTTAAGAAAACAGAGGTCTACTCCTGAACTCACAAAAAGACAATACAAACTATATAAGACCTCGTCAGACTCATACAAATTTGATGTTTTGATAAAAAAAATATCTTTTAAAATGAACTAGTAAATTTATGTAGCGAAATATTAATAAAACACTGGTAAATTTGACGATTCAACTTAAAGTAACTAACAACAACGCATTGTTACATTAAAATAAATACGTTTCTTTCAAGTCCGCAAAAAAAAGCCCAATACAAACAAACAAAATGGTAAAACTGACAAAAATGTTGGTAGACCTGAGTCAAGTAACCCACCTTATTTCAGTCACTTTGATCAACAATGCCACCTTGATAATCAGACACGCCCACTGACAAACTCCGCCTACTGACCAGAATTAACATGTTGGGTAATAACCTTTTGATCAGACAGATCTGATTGGATCACTCTCGCCAACATAACCTTCGTGGAGCTCAATTTCCCTGTATTTCACAGGAAATGCACATGTTTATCCCACATGCAGTTCTATCTCCGTTCATTAAAAGCTCAGTTTACAGTAAGAATCGGAATAAATATGATGTACCAAGATCCAAAGAACAGAGTAAAATTAAAGGATTTATAATATTTTATATTATCTAGTTTACAATAATTTTTGATACATTTTTTTAATTTTAGCATATTTATTATTTTAAGGAAATGTAGCTTATATTACAAGATATAATCCTCAACTTGAAATAAAGCAGACAACCATGGAGTTAAGCTTTTTTTATATTAAACCTCAAACTTCAAATAAACATATTTCTCACTTAAAAAGCATCGAGAACTGTTTAATACACACAGATAGCACTAAGCAAGAGATGATGAACTTATGTTCAACCATCTAGCAACCGTCTCAAGGGTGAAGTACACTTAACACAGCAGTGCACCGAAACCAGTGGCCAGATAATCCAAGATGCAATCATGGAGCATTGCTGGCTCATCATCAAGAGCACATTACATTCACTAAGGATCACTTGATAGCTTGTATATTAAACTTAGTCTCATGTACTGCCCCCACCTCCAACCATTTACTGCCCCCACCTCCAACCAGTCTATCATGACTCACAGACATGGTCAAAATAGAAGAGAAACAATACTACAGATGTCTTTCTCACAGCTCATAGCTTCTTTTAATTATCTTTGGTTATCTCATTCTATTCATATTTAATTATTTCCAGTAATCTCATAATATTGATAGGTATTTTTCATTTATTTTATGTGTGTTTTAACTTGTTGTGTTGTTATAACTTTTGAATGATTTTAATTTTATTCGGTTATTTGTACATGCCCTGATGATGGCCTCATGTTAGGTTGAAAGCACTCAGAATATTTTTTGTGAAGATATTCTTTTCTTCAGACCCTTCATTTCATTCTTAGATTTGATTTCACCCACAGACTTGGCTGAAAGTTCTAAACCAATTTTTTTGACTTGTCAACTTCTTAAAAACTTCAATCACACAGCACAATCACCTTCTTCAAGATCAGAAAGCAGTCTAAGAGACCAATGTGGTTTCAACACTTCATCTACCTCACTCTACCTCTATAGTGAGCATATGCAGTTATTATGACCTGTACTATGCTATATAGCATTAACATCTCTGCAGCTTCACTCCAGAGTTCTAGAGCACAGGTGTCAGAAAGTATCCACATCACATAATGTTTCCTAAGTGCTGGTTGTTTCTCTAGCAAGTATCGATAAACTTGTTAATTAGTAAGTCAGAAATTTCTAAAAGTCAGTGTTTGGAGAAGCCACACTAAGCAGAATTGAAAACCCAGATGCCAATTTAGTACACAAACTTTTAGAAATAATAAAAGGAAAGGATCTCCTATAAGCTTAGAACACGAGGGTACTTGTACAAAAGACTCAAAGTCGCAGTGCAAAAGGTTTTACACCTACCCTCACAATTAATAATAATAATAAGTCAGAAATTAAGTAAATCCTTGTGTTGAAGACCTCTGACATTCATTCAACCTCTTAAAAACCACCTTTGCATTCATTTAGAAGAGAAGGTAACATCAGTAGACCCACTATTTAGTGTAAAAACCAAGTGATCCGACTGATATTTGAACCTGTGCCTTGAGACTAGACATATCCTTCTAACCAACTTAGCTATCAGTGAACCCAAATAAAACACCCGTTTTTACTATTTTCAGTTTTTGGGATCATCATGTGCTGCAACGTGAAAGATAAAGTGGGTGTCACATTTGTGACAAATACAATGCTTCCTTCTCCTATTATAGGAGACAGGAAAGTAAACAAAATACAAATTTTAGAAACTACAATAAAAGCATTTAAAACTTATCAAGTCGAGGATTACCAAGAGATTTGATATTAAAATTAAAGGTTTTGATTTTTCAGTCATAGACTAAAAGAACCCTTTTAAATATGTAGGAAAACGTTACAGAGTTTAACGAGCATTGTTAAACATTGCAGAGTTTAACAAGCGTTGTTAAACATTGCAGAGTTTAACAAGCGTTGTTAAACATTGCACTGTTTAACGTGTTTTGATAAACACTGGAGTATTTAACGCGTAGTTGCAGCCGATTTAGAATGATTTATAAGCCACTGGAGAGTTATATCGATATTATCTTTCTGCTTACAGGATATCGAGTAACAGCATATTTCTCGATCTTGAACGGCACAGAGGTTCCTGAAACATTATACCAAACATCCATAGACGCACTCAACATGTTAACACGACAGGTCATTGTGGAAATTTGAGCAAGTTTAAACCCATAATTAGAGGTCGAGAAATTCATTGTTACAATTAACACAACTGTTTTTATTGAATCGTTATTTTTAAATCACACAAGTCTGTTTACATTCGTCCGGTCATAAACAATACTTTTTACAAGATGCAAGGGCAAAACTTTGTAGCAACACTTGCCATTAAAAATTCTTAACTGAAAACCCAGAGATAAATTACACGCTTGCAGCATGTAATTTATTTATTGTCTCTTTTGATTTAGGTTGTCTCCGTGGTTGAGGTCGTTAAAGCTTCAGTATTTATACTGACCTTTGACACCACAGAGGTCTGGGGTTCACATCCCAGGTTAAACTCTCAGTTTATATAATGAATATTGTTCAAATAAATTATCCTCAACGGTTGTCTCTGCCACAGAGGTGGTTCCTGCAAGGGTTCCCCCTGATAAGCCGAAGGCTCTAAACGAGTATTATTATTATTTATATTTATTAATTTATTTATTGTCTCTTTTGTATTTATTTTTTCTTATTGTTAAGTTATGTGACTTGTTTGTTTTTAGTTTTATGAGTTTATTTCTCGGTCCTACATAAGGTTACAACAAGAGGTCGTATTTCTCTTAAATAATTAGACTATCCCTTTACCTCCCATCTTTTGAATCTGTTTCTATAGATATGTATTGGAAATAATCTTTCCTTTATGATTTCTTTTCCTTAGTTCTGGCTAACTGGCCTTTATAATCTTCGATATTTGCAATGGCTGACTTCCTCCCAGATGTCTACCACCACCCTCAAGCTCTCTTTGTTATGGATCAAACCCTTCAACTTCTCCAAGATTTTGGAGTTAGTTCAAGTCTAACACCAGCCTTGTGAGTGTGTAAAGAAGCCTCTTTACACTATTTCGGTTTCCGTTATACGTCAAACCAACCGTTAGACTTGGCTCAAGTTTTGCTCTTTGTCAAGTGCAGTGTTTGATTAGAGTCACCAACCTAATTAACCAAACCATCCGTGCCGTTGCTGCCACCCGGTTTAGCGTCGGTCACCGTATTGTGCTGTTACAACTGTTATACAGGGTTACCAATCTTTAGTGCTTGTTTGTGCACACAAGATACATCCATCGCACAACCACCATTTTACCACCATTCTCTAATCAGGCCAGACTTATCTTTTTATATATTTATTGGGATCATTCAACCAATTTCTTTGCCATTGCCATCATTATTAGTACAGTCTATCGTTTAGTTTAAAAATCCCCAAGGTCATAAGTATTTTGGGGATTGACCAATCAGAGAAGCCGCTGCCAACCTCTCACTTAAAAAGAGAAAAAAATCCCTACCACAATAACCGCTGTAGGGAAAAACCTTCTTCCCGGCAATCGTTCACTTTGTTTGTGCTTCTCTTTAGATTACATTGTTTTGAAACTACTTTCAAATTAATCTTAAAAATTATAATTAAAATAAAACTACACAACATCGCCAAAAAAATACGGGTAAAATAACCTGATGTGTTTACATAGTTTTTTCCCGCTCCCTTCTTGCAGGGATTTTTTTTTCTTAAGAATCAGTGGTGTCTAAACTGACCTGTCAAGATTTTTAAACTAAACGATAGACTGTAAGTACCATAGTTCTATTTTGATATACAGTCCTCTTACCACCAACACTTATTGTCTACAAAAAAAGATAGGATTTAATTTTTTAATTATTTCCTTATTTGTAACCCAGACAGACAGATAAATATGTGAAAATCACTCAGTAATTCAGAGGAAATCTCTGTTTCAGATATTTAGTGCAAACAATATATTTTCCTATAAACCTACAATATAAATAGGTAAAGTAAAAATACTATTACCAGTCATGTAAGAGCCACTACGTCACTAAAACCTCTCTCTATTAATACTTACATTCTATCTATTAACTCTCTCTCGTCCAGTGCATTAGGCATGTCTTTCTTGTTACCAAGTACTAAGACAGGAATACCGACTAACTGCGGTTTGTCCAGGAGGTTATGAAGTTCGTTTCTACTCGCTTCTAACTTGTCGTGATCTGCCGCATCTACCATGTACCTACATAAACAACCACCATATTTGAACCAAAAAATTTTACGGTGAATTCGCACATGTCATTTATCAATTAATTGGTTTAGTAAAAAAAAAAATAAATAAAATGCCCGTTTTAGGGCCTTTCGGCCCATCAGGGTATTCACACTGCGGGAACCACCTCATGTGGGTTGCATCTACTACACTCTAAGAATTAATTAAAGTTGGCGAAATCATTTTAATACAAATACTATTTATAAAATCTTAGAGCATAGCCCGGGCTGCAAACCTCCGGTGCCGAAATCGAACCCCTTTACGATCACGGCCACGGAGGCAGACCAATTAGTTTAGTAATTGAGTTAATTTTACTATTACACCAGGTGGTATAATATCCACCAACAATCTAATCTTAATAAACATAAAAAATATGAGAAAAACTTGACCCTTTTCCAAACCAGTCTAGACATTTCACCCCCCCCCCTCCTAGTACTTACCAGACTCTTACGCATTCAAGATTACCATTATTATTCTGGGAACTATTACCCAAATATGGTAATTTTGTTACCACTTTCAGTAAGTTTGAAAAGACAAATTACGGGTTAATGAAAATACCAGTAAAATAACCTGATTTGTTGACATAGTTCTTTCCCGCTCCCTTCTTGCAGGGATTTTTTTTCTTTAGAATCAAAGATGCCTAAACTGACCTGTCAAGATTTTTAAAGTAGTCGGTAGACTGTAGCACTTCCAAATAATATTAAAAAAAAAAAAGATTAAGTTTCTTTAATTATATATTTTTTTTATTCAAAGTACAAATAAGGCGCGGTCGAATATCACGGCTTCTAGAACGTTGGATCATCAACAAACTTTTTTATAACTTTTTTTTCAAAATTTTCAGTAATTAGCCGGATTTGTGATAAATGAAGCCTATTTCCGTAATCTGCACGCTCTTTTGGTTAATCTCAAAAGAGTATTTACATTCACTCAACGATTTATTTTTAATCTAACTTGGTACATAATACTGTTAGACGTCAATATTTTGAAATGTCATATTTGTTAACATTGACGTCTAACAGTAGTTATGTATGTACCAAGTTAGATTAAAAATAAATCGTTGAGTGAATGTAAATTGATGGTTAATCTCAAATCTTTGAGATTAACCAAAAGAGCGTGCAGATTACGGAAATAGGCTTCATTTATCACAAATTCGGCTAATTACTGAAAATTTTGAAAAAAAAGTTTGTTGGTGATCCAACGTTTTAGAAGGCCGTGGATATTCGACCGCGCCTAATAAACCAAGAGACACAAAGTCAAATAAACTGTGTATAATATATTCCATATTATTTGTATAATATAAAACCTTATTAACATGTCAAGATAAGAGCAAGTTGAACTTATTACTATTCCCAGCAACCCTTCTTGCTCTGGTCCTATAGTATAACAAACTGTTATAATCAGTAGACAGCGTGAGAAAGTCATGCAAGGGAGCCAATCAAGTTAATCTTGGATGTTAAACCACCACCATTTTGATATCGGCCAAACCTCATTGGTTGCTTAACAATATTTTCCCACGCTGTCAACTGATTACAACCGTGTGTAATACTATAAAGGTATTCAATTTTTGATATCAAACTTGAGCATGGTTTACTCACACTATAGCGTTAACACCTCTACAGTAGCGTTCCCACATAGATCTGAACCTGGGTTGACCACCGATGTCCCATACTTTGATGGTTACGTTGCCCTTGGTTATCTTTCTCATGTTGAACCCCACTGTGGGGATCATATCTTGAGAGAACTGCCCGGACTGAAACAAAACAATCACTATTCAGTGTTGCCCTGATAAAAACTAGGAAACTTTTTCTTTGAAAAAAAGTGTTGGCAACTCTGCCATTTTTCAACTCAAATGTGGTGGCTGGCGTCACACACTACTAGAGATACCATGATATAGTGGTCATTTATATTGCTTCACTCATACATATTACAACTGTTTTAACATTTTTGTCTGCAAATTATAGTGTTATATAATCACTATTAGGAAAAGAACGATTTTAATTCCTATTTTATAAACAGGAACAATATATTTCAATCCATTTGGATCATCTTCAGGAAAGACTAAAAAACAAAAGTACAAAAATGTTTAGTCTTTCCTGAAGATGATCCAAATTCCTGTTTATAAAAAACATTGTAGAATTAAAGTCGTTCTTTTCCTAATAGTAATTATGGAATTCTACAAAAAAAGACGTTTCTCTTTTAAGAAGTTATAGAATCCTTAATATTCAATTTCTTGGCATTTTAGTGAGTATTTCACTCAGGGTAAGGGATAATCTAATTAGCTAGGTCCAGCATGGCCGTCCATTTCTTTTGTGTGCCTTCTGCCTCTGCCTTCCCTCCCTCCAAGATAAGTCAGTTGGTCTTGGGAGATACTTCAAGTAGCTTAGACCCTTGACTATCTCACCTTCACTTATGATTGCCAATATTTAGCATCATAACCAACTTCATTACCGCACCGGTTACTATCACTTGAGAGTCACTTTGATGAAGATTGTCACTTGGCATTATTGTGGACTGTTGTCAGTGAAGTATTGTTTTGCTACCTCTGTGCTATAGTTGTTCTGAAGACGCACTGTTCCGTTCGTTTATATGATCCTGCGAAACGCGTTGATGAATATTAATACATAGTGAAACAGCGCTAAAGAGATTGTGGTTACTCTACAATTAACAGCTATATCTTGTACTGTTTACAACTATAAAGTAAGGATATCTCAACTGATGACTATTAAGAAACTCATATTCTCACCACTCCCCATTTCATCACATGGGTAACATGTGGTCGTAACCAAAATACCTTAAACTATTTAATTCAGTTTAGGATTGCTAGGTCAGTTGTAGATCAGTCAGTTTATCTTATATGACTCTATTAATGGGAGATCGGCCATAAAATCAAATATTTGTAAATGATGCTATATACTCATAAAAATGTAATTTTCCTAGTTTTAAGTCATGTTGATTGTTTTTCGAGGAATACTCATTTAGATTTTAATTTTATTTACGTCTATTTTATTTTTTAATTTAATTAAAACGCTTTCATTATACAGGTCAACTTAAATTGATGTTGTTTTTATTAAGTTTTTAGATTTAAGTTTCGTTTGCCTTTATTATTTTAATTACAGTCCTCTATTTTGCTGCCCAAAGCTGTCGATGGAGTGTAGGTGGGTAATGTGTTCAGTTTTAGCAACACCCATCTACATACACAATAGAATAACAAGTAAACCAATTACCCTAAAATATTAGTGCCAGTTCCAAAATATCGATTTATAAAAAGTAAAAAGAGTGTTCTCGAAATTTCAACAATGGCTGCTACTCTCTAAGCTGACAGAAGATTGTCAAATGTCATAATATTGTGTAAACAAACCCTCCGTATTATTATATTTGCCCCATTGATAAACAATATTAACATAGATGGTTCACTCCCGAGTGTAGTTGGAACACTCAATTGACAAGTTTTTGTTTATGATTTAAGTTGGGGGCCTCATCACTAGTCTTGAATAGCGCTAGTAGTAAAAATCTATTTGCTCTATTCTCTACTAGATTGTGCTGTAGTATTTTTTAAATACAAACAGTTGCCAATCGTTTAGTAAAATAAAATAAAAGTAAACAAAGATCTATGGTATGCTGTAGTATTCGCAATGTATTTTTGTTTTTCAAAACTTGGGGGCCTCATCACGCGAAGCAGCACCATCGTTTTCTTAAAAAAATAACAATAATTTATTTTGATTGTTTTATTAGACTTAAGATTAAAATTTGCTGTCTAAATATAACATCTTGGGTTGGCGCAAACGGATAAGTTAAGGAAACACAAACAATTTAACATTGACATTAGAGGTTCGAATCCAAGGGGGAACAGTATGGAGGGAGGGGAGAGAGGATAAGGAGTGAAAAATTAAATTTTTCACTTTTTACCAATTTATACGAAATTCATATAGATCTTATTTGGGATCACTCATCCATCGACTCCTCATCATTCTAGCGCTGAATAGCGGATGGAAAGACTTGATTACTCCCATCAGCTCGTTGTTTGGTTAATAAAAATATCTGAGAGTTTCACGCTGTCAACACTAGATTACACTTCTTGAGCCTCCTGCATCCCATCAACTATTTTTTTTTAAATCTTTGAGTGAGCCATCTATGTTAATATTTTTTATCTATGATTTGCCCCAAAAAATAAAACTTTTGTTACTGTTATGTATGAATTTCTGTCATACAATGTAACCTTTATCAATGACAGACAACATGAAATTAGGCGTAACCTCCTCTACGATTACATAAGTTGCTAAAAGTAGCCCTAGCGGTGAAACATTTCCAGTCACATATATGAATAAAGTCACTTATTAATTCTATTCCACTATACTTCAAACTAACAATAAAAATAAAGCTATTACATTTTTTCTGATAATCAATTTCATTAAAAAACTAAATATGCTCTTATCATTATCAGTTAAGCTTTAACTTGTTGAATATCTTATCAATCACAGTATTGATAAAATAAATAAATAAAATTAAATCCCTTTACTAAATAACAAAGTAATAAAACCTAAAAAAATTAATCAAAACCTCAGATTAATTAGAAATAATCCACCAGTAATCAAATAAATAATGGGCAAACCCACACAATTTTGAAAAATCAATGAACACCTCCAAACCTTGAATTTGGACTTGAAACCCATTTTAAAATAACCAAAACACAAAATGAAACGTCCTTTGAGTAAAAAAGTAACAAAATATATTAAATATGTATAATTATCATTTTAAAATTGAATAAACATGTAAATATACGAAGGAACGTATTGATTCAACTGACCAGTTTATTTCTTTATTTAATTTGATAATTTTAAGAACTTGTAAATAAAAGTATGTTTTAAGTATTAGAAGATGTATAAATTTAAGATTTAATGGGGCTTTCATTGATTTTAATTGATTCGAACTTGGTATAAAGGATGAATCATGATTTGGGAAATTCCGGACGTGAAATATTTTCCGGGAAAACTTACAGCTATAACGTTGACGAACGTCGTTTTCCCCGAGCATTGAAGTCCTACTAAAGTTAATTCCATTTCTTCTTTCCAAAATAAAGATCGAAACCAGTCTAAAATTTTATTTATTACAGACAGCATTTTTATACGATGCTCCTGTCCAACTATTTAACACTAAAATTGAGATCACAGTTTTAAACTATATACACTTTAATTTAAAAACAACATTTGTTTGTTTTGAATAAATTTTTTTTAAATATAAAATAAAACACAGCCTGATAAAATGAAAATATTACGAATTTTTTATCAGTCAAAATGGCTGATTACAAAAAGGATATCATAGATTTCTTATGAAATAGATACGCTAGCCCTAAGAAAAAGTGAAAAAAAGCTGATGGCAGTTAAGCAATTTAGGGAATGCTTTATAATATTATATAAAATAACTTTTATAATATTTCTTTAAGATCATAAGTTACGATTCAAAATATTTTAGGACTGTTTAGATCACTGTAAAAGCGTGAAAAGGACACTGACACATCTAAGTATATCTAACTTTGTGAAAATATTAAATTTTGATTTAAGTTGGTTAAACTGGTTCTAAAAAATAGTTCTAAATGTAGATTTAAGAAGGAAGGAGAAAATGTGATTTAAAAGCTTTTAATAAAATTATTAATGCTTGAAAAAATTCTAATTTAAGGAAGGGGAAGGGTAGTTATTAAGCTGGGTTTCTTGCTTTAGCTGTTTTTAATTAAAACTGCTTCAGATTCGTAATTAAACATGCTTATTCTATATCATTTGTTACTACCGAGTTTAGCCAAAGATGAATAGTTGACACAATAGTATATAGAGTATCTAATTATAATTAAAATGAAACAATTTGTAATGTAAATCTTTAATTAGAAATAAATTTTATTGATTATATTAAAGGCAACACTTTTTGTCTTGGGTTTATTATCTCATCTATCTTTTTTTGTCAAGTCATTTACTAATTTTATCATACGAACCCGTATTTAATTTAAATTTAAAAGTTAATTTATTCTATAGCGATTCTATAGTGTTTTGTGATGAATATCGTCGAAGATATAGACGAACGTTTTGAACATACCCCGCCGGATGTTTTGGAAATAGCTACAAATGCCAAAGAGAGCCTACTACCCGCAAATCAGAAAGTAGGAATGTCAAAGCATATGAAGTGTTCAAAGAATGGTGCTCAGAGAAATAAGTAAAGAATATAAGTGAAAACATTGTGTTAGCGTATTTAAAAGAACTGTCAAAATATGCTAGTTTTGATTTATTACTGTTCACAGATAAAATATTGTGTGGAACGAGGCAGGAATGGAAACACTGACTCGTATATTTGCCTTCCTCGGCTTTGCCTCGTCAGTCAAATTATATATTACCTGTCTCGGCTTCGCCTCGTCAGTCAAAATGAAAATTACCTGCCTCGGCTTCGCCTCTGCAGGTAATTTAGATAGCACACCCTCGCCTTCGGCTCGGGGGCTAACTTCGATACTAGTCAGTAATATTCCATTTTCCTGCCTAGTTACACAAATAACTATCAACCAAACTTGGTACAAAAATCAACCTTGGGGAGGACACGAACCATATTGAAAACCAGGTTTTTGTGACGTCATTAACCCGGTTTGCTGAGTCAGCAAAATTATTAAAAGAACGGCAAAATTCAGGGTTAATATTTTTTGCCGCAAAAAAGGTTAATATCTATGTTTTTGAGACGCTGAATCAAATGAAACCGGTTCTAAGTCCATACGACTACTCTATAAGTGACCAAAAAGTGGAAAGAACCATTGTAAATTACCGGAAACCAAAATTTAGGTTGATAAAAATTAAATTTTAAGTAGGGTGTCGTTTTCTATGTATTTTTGGGTGCCGAATGGAATAAATTCGGTCCGAAGTCGATACGGTCACTCTAAATGACCAAAAAGTCGAACAAATTGTGGTCAATACTAGAAAACCTAAATTTTGAACCCTATATATAACACATTTTAAGAGAGGAGTCGTTCTCTATGTTTTTGGGCCTGTGAGTCGATACGAGCACTCAAACTCAGGGTACCTGCGTTCAAATCCTGGTTGGGACGATAACTTTTTATTTTTTTTACTTAATTTAAGTTTACAACTACAAATAATTCTGGCGCGGTAGTCCGCATGTCCGGCGAATTTCCCTTGGATGCGTGTTTCCGTGCTTAATAACAATCCTGGTTGGAATGATAATTTTTATAGTTTTTTACATTATACGAGTATAAGTTTACAACTACTAAATCAAATCAAATCAAATCAAAAATAACTTTATTGCCATAATACAAAATAGTACAAAACAACTTAGTTCAAATTAAACAATGAAACTATAAAATTTGAGAATTATCAAGTATATAGGTAAATACATTTTAGAAAATACAATTTTAATAAAAAAAATGATATTAATTAGGCAATCCCACTAGACTATAAAGTCTGCGTGTGGGGTTTTATAATGTAATTAAAAGAAATTTAGTTACAGGAAGGTTTTAAAATAAATGAATGACTACTAAATAAATAATTTCGGCGCAGTGGTCCGCTGTCGGGCGAATTTTATTTAGAATGCGTGCTTCTTGCTTAACAACCCATTTCTTGCTTAGGTTCCGGTTCATGCTTTAGAACCTAAGCAGTTACTCAATTGTCAAGCACTGCTCGAAGTCATTTTGTCTATATTTTTCAAAGAAAATGCGCAGAATTATCCAGTTTTTTTTTGCATTGGTTTACTAGGACCATGCAGCCATGGTATATTTATTTTATACTTTTATAACTTAAATAAATATTTACATTACATAAGTTTACAACTACTAAATAAATAATTCCGGCGCGGTGGTCCGCTGTCAGGCGAATTTCATTTAGAATGCGTGTTTCCGTGCTAAACAACCCATTTCTTGTTTAAGAATTGGGACCATTTCGGATTTTAAAGAAAATTAGCATAAAAAGAACTTAAAATGTACAATAAAAACTATAATTTTGTATAATCTATGGGTTAAATATGCATATTTTTCTGTTATTGGAATCTAATGAATTTAATATTTGTTCAATTTTGGGATTTACATTGCTAGTCCTCCTTAGCCCCCCTCTCATAAAGAACATTGTATTTTTAGCTGCTAAAATTTAATTTAACATTAAATTTGTTCAATTTCGAAGTTTTTATTCTATTTCGACCACACTGATTTCGACGGACGGGCTTTTCGACGGAATGATCATTCGACAAAACGGACCTGCCCAAATTCCTAACCCAAACAAACAGTCTCGAATTTTATAAAATCTCATTATTTGTTGGATTATACTATAGTATATTTTAGTTTCTTAAAGTAGTTTTTATGTTAAAAAGTTTCTCATATTCTTATGCTTTGTAGTTTGGCTGAAAATAATTTCTGTTAAGTTGAGGTAAAGTTATTATTTAAGATATTATTTGTTGGAATTCGTCTTAAACGTAAAAGATACATTTGTAATTAGGGAATTAATTGGAATCGATTCACTACTCAACCCTCTACTTCTGTTATCCGAGCAACCTCATGGGCGTCATTTTCTGGTCAGAAGTCTTTATATAAAGAATCTCCACGAACTGTACTAATCAAATTCCTGGTCCAAACGTCCCCCCCCCTATTAATTAGTACGTTTACTCAAACTCTAGATCCGCGGATCGTATAGAATACGGATACAATACAACTAACTTCACGGTTCTTGCAGCGTATTTGTTTAGTCGATCAAGTGAGATTACGTGATAACTGATCCCGCCGAAACATGGCGTCTTTTATAGTGAAGGTTCACTTTTGGTTATAAGAAAGTTTAAAACAAATAATATATTAAATTAAATTGTGATTTATTTGCATAATAACAAAGTTACCCTAAAAAAATAGTATTCCAAAAGTTATTTGATCAAAAACGGTAATATAGAAGTGAAATCAAGCGAAATAAAAGTTCAACAAAAAGGTTATCCTTTAAATATGATCTTCTCTAAAGGTACTTACAGCTTATCGGGGGATCCATTTAGATTCCATCAACCTAGTTCTAGCCTATTCGATTGGATCCCCTCTGCATGGTTCATACAGCTTAAATTACCATATTGAGAGATCGTACTCTATATGATACGCATATCTAGAGTGTGTGTGAACGTACTAAGGGTGCATTCGCGACGCTCGAGCGCTCAGAGCGTTCTGAACAAGAGGTGTATTCTAGTTACCATGATTGTGCTCAGAGGCGAGGCAAGGGGGAGGAGCCAAAAGAAGCGGGAAGCCAGGATAGTAGTGGTGGGACTGATCCTACTAATCGTGCTTTTGGCAGGTTCAGTTTGATCACTTCTCCCCACTCCTATTCAATTGAAACCTTCTTAGCGGGAAATACAAAATTTTATCTCACCTTCATATTCACATGTACCGTGCTGTGCTGTTTTTCTTTAATTTATACGTATTACTTTTAATTAAATAATTGAATTTTTGAAAAAATGACAACAACAGTAACATAACCTAATAACTGTACACACAAGCCTGAATAAAACGCGTTCCCGAGACCAAGTGTGGTCAGTACGATGGTGGTCAGACTTCAATGTTATCTACCTGATTTGTGTTATATTTTGACATGTCATATTTGTTAACATTGACGTATAACAGTAGTTATGTATGTACCAAGTTAGATTAAAAATAAATCGTTGAGTGAATGTAAATACTCTTTGAGATTAACCAAAAGAGCGTGCAGATTACGGAAATAGGCTTCATTTATCTCAAATCCGGCTAATTACTGAAAATTTTGAATAAAAAAAGTTTGTTGGTGATCCAACGTTCTAGAGGGCCGTGGATATTCGACCACGCCTTATTTCAACTGTGAGTTATACTATAAATATAGCATATTTATTGCTGATTCTTGTTAATTAAAGGACTGTCAATTAGGTTTAGCTAATGTACAATTAGGTGTAGCTATGTTTTGTACAATGTATGAATAATTGTCTGCAGATTTTTACAATCGCTTATATTTTTGTTTTCAGTTGATATAACATTGACAACAGGATGAACAGGAACGTAGATCTACCCAAGTTGTTCGGAATCAAAATACCTCCGAGTAAATCCTACGCTACGTTTGCTCAGAGACAGTCAAACAAGCGTCTCTACCTGTCTGTTCCGTACAAGCTCAAATGTACCAAATGTTATTTTCGAGCTCCTTCGCACCTTCTGTTGAAGCTTCACATCGAGAAGTACCATTGTGACAAAACGTGGTACCTGTGTATGAGTTGTGATCATACGACAGAGGATGAGACTTCCATGAGGCAACATATAGATGACAACCTGGTCGTTGAGAGGTGAGATGTTAAGCTTATTTCTACCATAATTCTACTCTGTTTGAATTTGAATTCAACTCTTCCACTACTAAATTATTTATTATTTAATTCATAATGATTGGGTGGTCTGAATTAGTTTTAGAAATCTATTTGTAACCTAACTTGCCTGAGTGTATAGAGATATAAGTACAGAGATGGTCGTGTCTATCTCATACCATTGGGTGGTCTGAAGCAGTCCTAAGAGGACTAGTAGGACTAGTTGTAACCTAACTTGCCTGAGTGTATAGAGATATAAGTACATAGAGATGGTAGTGTCTATCTCATACCATTGGGTGGTCTGAAGCAGTCCTAAGAGGACTAGTAGGACTAGTTGTAACCTAACTTGCCTGAGTGTATAGAGATATAAGTACATAGAGATGGTAGTGTCTATCTCATACCATTGGGTGGTCTGAGCAGTCCTAAGAGGACTAGTAGGACTAGTTGTAACCTAACTTGCCTGAGTGTATAGAGATATAAGTACATAGAGATGGTAGTGTCTATCTCATACCATTGGGTGGTCTGAAGCAGTCCTAAGAGGACTAGTAGGACTAGTTGTAACCTAACTTGGCTGAGTGTATAGAGATATAAGTACATAGAGATGGTGGTGTCTATCTCATACCATTGGGTGGTCTGAAGCAGTCCTAAGAGGACTAGTAGGACTAGTTGTAACCTAACTTGCCTGAGTGTGTAGAGATATAAGTACATAGAGATGGTAGTGTTTATTAACTCATACGATTGGATGGTCTGAATGAATTCCACTATGGCTAGTTGTAACGTAGCTAAATGAGTATAAGCTTTTATTGACTAATAATATTTGACTGATTATATGACACTGTGTATTGGTGTAACTTATTTTTTTTTATTTGTTATAGCTTAAAAATTTGGAAAAATGATTCGGCAAGTGATGGATTCAAAAACAGAAGAAGTAGGGGATTGAAAAGAAAATTGCAGCACAGTGGAGGCTATGTCTGCATTAATGGTAAAGCCACCGATGATGGCTCTGGCAAAGGTAAGGGTTCATACCATATTTGAAATTGTTGTGTCTCGAGTGAATTGCTAATAAAATTTGCTTTGGAATCTACAAACCCAAAAAAATCTTTTTCATAACTATTTAAAATATTTATTTTTAACAAAACTCTATAAGGTAACAAGATCTTGTTGAAAAATTATAACGTGGTGATGTTGGTATTGAATTCCTTAGACATTAATGTAGTTTTCAAAAAGTAATATTGCTTGCTTTAATTTAATTTTTAAGTAGCCAGAATTGGTTACAAAATTACCATACTTGGGTAATAAATTAACTAATAAACCATAAATATACCATTTATTGCATAAATGGTAAATAAACCATTTATTGCATAATTTTACAATATTTTTGTACTTTTTGTACATGTTTGTACTTAAAATGTTTCATGCTATTATAACGTACAAATCGACAGATTGGTGTGGTTACTTCTTGCGAGGTCTGCCGTGTTTCTTATATTAATTTTAATAAAGATACGCATTGGTTAATTATTCTTTAAATAACTATAATAAACATAGCGTGGACATTTTTTTTAAATTTTTAATAAACTTACGTTAGATGATTAATTTGTATATTAACTTAAATTAAATTATTACTTGTAATGTTGATACGGGTATTTGTATATAGTCGTATACTTGTATACGGGTACCTTGTAACCTTTCCTCTTCACATCAGATTCGCTAAGCTTATCCTCCCTACTTGGGAAGTGATTACAGGTAGTTTATTAGAAACACCAACATAGATTTTTTTTATGACATAGAGCCACTTAAAGAGACAGAGGGAGGATACAACATCTCTTATCATTCCTTGGGTAGCTTGGCCCCATAGAGATATAGAGATATTACTATGTAGAGGGGCCCTATCGGTTGAATTTTGAAACATCAAAAAAGTAACCTGAACACCCTTGAGTATTAATATGATGAAATCAAGGATGTTGAATAAAGGGGATGACGCACTAAGTCGAATTGCCATTCAACAAAGTGACCCCATCGAAAATCAAAACATAGAGAAGAATTCAACACGAAACACACATCAAAAACCAACTGCACATGCTTGGTACAAACTGCGCATGCTTATGATCCTTATAACAGCGCAGGTCTTAAAATTTAGAGGCAAACTTAACTCTCAATGGGTTTCCCATTGTTTTGCTTGCGAAGGTTATAAACAAATAGAAAAAAGTTCATACTTTTTAACTGTTTTTTTGTTAATATTTCTTAAAATTGACAACATTAAAGAAAATTAAGAACATTACAACCAAAATTGAATCTTGAAAACTAGCAAAACATTTCACTAGGCTAAAAAAAGTCAAACACATTTAACTTACTCTCTACGAAAAGTAAACGGTAAAGCTTCAATTACTCTCACTAAAGTGGCTACCTAGAGTCCAAAATGTAAATATAAGCACAAATGACTTGACAAGCACCAAATGTAACAATAACGAAAGCACTGAAGAAAGTTGAGAAGCAAACTCGACAACCAATAATTGTATGACAACTTAGCTACATAACCTGTGTTTAGCGCCTTTTTTAATTATAACCTAAGGGAAGGTAAGTTTGCTCCTATTTCTCTATCTCATACAACTTCCATGGGGTCAGAAATGTTCCTTAATGCGTCATTCCCTTTATTCAACATCCTTGGATGAAATAAACATTAAAAAATACATTAACTTATCTAATACAACGTTTATAATAGGAAACAAAACACAAACAATGCGGGAAATGCCAACAACGATCGATTTGTTATAACCTTATCTTGTTCTTAGAGGAGGTTTCAATGAGGTTACACAGAGCTCCTGAGAGCCCCACTAAAAATGTTTCAGGCCTCTCAATGTATTAAGATAGGCTATGTCCCCTCTAGTATATATCTCTGTGGTACGGGAAGCCAAAATCAATTGATTTATTATAACCTTAACTTAATCTTTAAGTAGGTTTCAATGAGTTACGCAGATCCTAAGAGCCCTAAAAAGATGTTTCAGGCCTCTCAATGTATTAAGATAGGCTATGCCCCCCTCTAGTATATGTCTCTATGCTTGGCACCATAACTATACATTGGTGACGTCATCTTTTGATTTTTCATAATAATTACAATTTATCGTTAATATTAGTTTTGACCATTTTGTCTTAAATTTAGAAATAGAATTGAAAATAAGTTTTAATTATTATCTTTAGCATATATTCTTTAATGATCTGTGTTGTATCGAGTGATTTAATGTAACGTCCGCCGTTTGTCTCTGATAAGAATTGTAGAGGGGTGGAGAGTGTCTACAGTGTATCGTTAAGTTTAAAAATCCCCAAGGTCATAAGCATTTTGGGGATCGACCAATCAGAGAAGCCGCTGCCAACCCCTCTCTTAAAAGAGAAAAAAAAAATTCCCTACTCCCATAACCCCTGTAGGGAAATAACCTCCTTCCCGGCATTCGTTCACTTCGTTTGTGGTTCTTCTTGTGTTTATTATTTCCCTTCACAATTCATTTTTTCCACATTTGCATACTTCCTAAATAATAAAACTACACAAAAGAAATGTAGAAACATCGCCAAGAAAACACGGGTAACATAACCTGATTTGTTTACAAAGTTTTTTCCCCGCTGCCTTTTTGTAGGGATTTTTTTTTTAGAATTGGTGGTGCCTAAACTGAGCTGTCAAGATTTTTAAAGTTGTCGATACACTGTAGTCTCCCTCTAGGGAGACATAGTAGGAGTAAGTAGCCTTATGGTACCCACTGGAAACTGTCTCACTTCCAGACTCCTTATTGCTACTGTGTTAATCTATCTAAGTCCTCCCTTGAATAGTCCAAGAGCCAGGCCTAAAAAATATTACTCATTTCTTACGACTTCAAACCAATTTTTTCTGAAAATATACCTTAAATTATAAAGGAAAAGCATAGTCTGCTTATTTAGAGCGGAGCCCTTTATATGGATGCGCTCGCTCAAAATATTAGAAAATGGCGAAAATTCCAGTTTTCTTGAAATAAGTGGTTCCCTGTAAGTTCGTGAGCAAAACATAAAGAGAACATTATTTAAAGCTGACAAAATTTCCCATAAAATATTTTTTTTGTTGTCAAAAATGGATTACTACAACTTAAGTTATGATATTTGTTAAATATTAAAAAAAAATCCACAAATAGTCAATATTTTTTCAAAGAAATTCGCTGACTATGCAAAAATTACGATTTTGTAATTTTTCGTGTCGCGCACAAGCCTTGAGCTTATGCGACACAAATGGTCAATATATATTATTTTATTTATTTATAATTTGTAATTTAACCTTTGTAAACAGGTATTTATATATAAATAAACGATTTATTATTATTATTATTATTTATTATTGTAAGAGCCATAACTTTGGTTGTTTTAATCCAATTTTGATAATTAAACACTCATTTTATAGAACATTTTATCATATTTAAAAATTTTTTTATTTATGTTTTGTACATGACACACAGGGAACCACTTATTTCAAGAAAACTGAAATTTGTTTTTGATTTTATTAAATTTTGAGGATGCGCAATCATATGAAGGGCTCCACTCTGAGTATGCAGTCTATGCTTTTATTTCATAATTTAAGGTATATTTTCTGAAAAATTTGGTTTGAAGTAGTACAAAATGACTCAGTAATTTTCTTTTGTAGCACTATTTATTTTATAGAACTTCCACATCTTGATAGGAAATTTAAACGCAACAGCTGAAAGTTCTATAATAACAACAAAAACTAATTATTTAGCTATATATTTCACCTAACATTGTAGGCATCTTCAGGCGCAGGTATTTTTTTTTAAATATACCTGTGATGCCTGAAGATGCCTACAATGTTAGGTGAAATATATAGCTAAATAATTAGTTTTTGTTGTTATTATCAAACTTTAAGCTGCTGTGTTTAAATTTCCTATCAAAATTAAACAAATTTTTTCAGGTCCGGCTATAAGTATACTATAAGTATAACTATAAGTATTAGTCTCTTTAGAGCCACTTCTTTTTATGAAACTTAATGTTCACGAAGAGTCTGAAAGTTTACACTTCTATAATCATCTGTTGATTGGGCACATAACATCCCCCCCCTAATAATTTATATGATGCTTATCTAATCTGTAACTATTAATGTGTTTTTGTCTCTTTTTTTTGTGCAGCTAACTTATAATTATTTTTTTATCATCATTGAGCTATGAGAGTGAACAACTTTACCGCACTAGTGCCGTAAAGCGAGAGTAAATTATTTCATCGGTATTATTGCTGATCATCATCATATTTATTGTTGCGTAGGTTTATTATTATTTTATTATTATGTTTCAAATGTTTTGAAAATAATTGTTTTTATGCTTATTTATTATTTTTATAATTATTTTATTTTATTTGCTGTCACCCTTAGAATAATACTATATATAGAAGGAGCGCTACTGATAACACGAAAGGCGGTTCACTGGTGGTCTTAAGTAATGCTGCCACCCTAACAATATAAATTTTTTAAAAAAAAGTTGGCAATACTTCCGGTTGCTGAATTATTATGATCTATTATCAATTAATGATTGATTATTCATAAAATACTAATTCTTAATAATATTAGTCTTGCGTCCTTTTTCAATGATTTAAGAGAAGGTTGTGTCCTATAGGGTAATAGGTAATAAAAAGTATCTTTTTTATTCTTCATTTTCTTCTTTAAAATATGAGATGTTGTAGGTTCTTATATAATAATCTTTATTGTATTATCTGTCTCATTAATTGTTAATATATTTATTTTTAGGTTTGATAATGGCTTCATAGCCGAAACGTTACATTAATCTTCGTTTTTTTTATTACCACCCTATAGGACACAACCTTCTCTTAAAAAATACTAATATAAATATCGGTGCATTACAATATTTTAAGCATTTTAAATTGTACTTTAACATATTTATTAAAATTATATTAAATGTAGTTCTCGTCAACTAAATGTAGATTCTTGTATTCCGCCACCCTTAAATACTCAGCAGGTGTTTTAAGTTATTATGTTTGTTCTTTACGATGTTTCTTCATTAATAGATTCGCGATTCAAAGTCCGTAGCAGCGCCACCGTCGCTGATAAGAAATTGATAACAGAAAGGTGATTGTTGTTAAAGTCCTTATGGGAGTTTTTTGGTTTTTCTTATTTGTAACGATTATTTCTTTAAATTTTTTATCAAAGTGCATTAATTTAATTAATTTTAGGGAGTATGAACTCAGTAGAATCACGATTTCGTTGAGAAATAAGGTTTTGATGGGTTGTCACGAGTATTTTAATTGAGTGATAGGATGGTGAAAATCACAATATAGTGTTTTATTTTAGTTGTTGTTAATTAATGTTACTTTTAAATAATTTTAGTTTGCACAAACACAGAAAATTACCATTTAATTGCATTAAATTGTTTAAATTAGTTGTAACAGGTATTTAAATTAACTGATAACAAGCCGATTTTCACCGTAATGGTGTTTTAATTTATCAATCAATTTTATTTACACACTAAAATAATAAATACCTCAATAAATTCACGTTTTTGTAAAATCTTTGTTTAAATCATCCGTTTAGGTTTTATTATTTCTGGGTTACATCGGACAAATCCAAGTCAGTAGTGATAAGAGCCTGATTCTATATTTAAAATCCTGGAATAATCGAAGTATTTATGTATGAAATATTGGCCATTTTTTAGCACCGATGGTCTTTCCATTAATTTTTACCGCATTTATTACTAATTAACGAACAATAAAGGAATAAAAGAAGAATTTTCAACGGCTCTCATGCAAATCCTATGATAAAAAAAAATTTGATCACCCTTTCGTTTTCCCGCCATTGGTATTGCCAACCTTACAACTATCTCTTTGAATCATGAATATTTATGACAAATATTTAAAATAATGTTTTTGTCAGGTTGGCAGCATTACTTAGTTGCACCAGTCAACCGGCTTTCGTGTCATCAGTGGAATTACACAGTGTTTTCGGTCCTGTGCTCCTTCTATATATAGCATTATTATTCTAAGATGTTACCTCATTTTTTTACTGAGGGTACCTTAGAACTTTGCCTCACCTTATAATTTCACTGACATTGCAATTTGGTTCCTGAGAGGGAAGGCTGAGAGGATCCAACAAGTATAAATACCCGCATACAGCTGAGGTGATTGAAAAAAATCATTTCATAGGTATTGTGTTGGTTCAGTGTGATGATGTTTTACCCACCTGAAGATATTTCACTACAGTGAAATTGAAACCTCAACAATTTCAATTTTCTCAGCAAAGTGTTTTTATTGGAAGATTTTGAAATTCTACAAGTGTTTAGTGTCAAATTGTGAGGGTTTCTTGTAGACGCATTTACACTTCAGAGTGAGGGATCTGTCAAATGGTTTAGTTGTAGAGCTTGTTTTTGGCAGAACAAGTAACACTACCAGTTAATGAGCTTGTTTTCAGTAGAGCAAGTAACACTACATACAATGTGTATTATTTGTGTTGGCATTCTTATTTCAGGTATCAAAGAAGAAATGAGTGAAGTGGGGAGAGACGCCAGCATCAATAAGTTCAAAAATGTCCTCGGGGTTCAACAAAATTTAAATATATCCTACGCTGACTTGGCTCCTAATAAATTAAACACTTTATTTACTGGTCGATCCGAATCACCCAAAAAAATAGAAGGAGATGTTAACTCTCTTACAAAGATAAAATGTTCCAAGTGTTATTTCCGAACTACCTCGTCGGAAATGTTAAAGACCCATATGAAAGAGGTTCATAATGGGAAAGACTTGCTGAAGTGTCCGGTATGCGAGTATCAAGCTAGCGACGAAACTATTTTAAACTGTCATTTGGAAGGCCATCCGGATATTAAATTGTTCAAATGCGAGATGTGTGAATTTCACGCGACGGATAAAGTTAGTTTTGAAGTCCACGCTATTAAGTCCCACTTAAAAAGATTCTATTTTTGTAAGATTTGTGATTTCGGGAGCTTTGAAATTGAAAAATTGAACGATCATAAAATGGTACACCCTCCTCCTCCGATCCAGAGAACGGTTTTTCGTAAGTTAGACTTGCACAGGTTTAATAATCGCGATTTAACGGATTGTTATAAAGAGTTCGAAACACCGTTGAATAGTTTAAATAAAAATAATGAAACTATATGTACTGATGATATTAAGAATAATCGAGGTTTAGAAATTGGCCAAAATATTGTAAAATCTGCTTTCAAAAGACCTTTAAATCATAGTTTAACTAATAAAAAACTATGTACTGATAATATTAGAGATAATCTAAGTTTAGAGATTTCCCATAATAATAAAACAGCAATGATTGGTAAAGAATTGATTAGTGATGAATTTGAAAAAGATAAAATCAGTGATATAATTTCCTCTGATGTTTGTCGTAATGTTTGCACCGGCAATGGTAACCAAGTTGAGAAATTTGTTGATGAATCGTTTGAATGCAAAGAAGAGGTTGGGAATAAAAATTTACTCGTAATTGTGAAGACTGGATTTGGCAATATGAATGGTATCGGGGGTGATGCTAAAGATAACGCTAGAGATAAATATTCTTTTGAAATTGATAAGAATGATTCTGGTAATGGTAGTGTTGTTGATATGGACTTACCTAATATCACAGAAAATTTGGATGATATTAAAACAGGCGAATATAAAAATTCCGACAAAATCACCCGAAATAATTTGATCAAAAATATTCCTGTTCAATCGAAATTTGTCAGGGGGCATTTAGTTTCTGAAAATTTGAAAAGGACGTCAGAAGTTGACAAAACTGCTGTTAATGAAACTAAGCATGGTTCCGAAAAGGCCCATTTTAAAAAGATAAATGACGGGAAAAAGAGATTCCTTGTTATGATTAATAAAAATAGTAAATTAATCGGCAAGTTAAAGCAAAATCGTTTGGGCTTGAATGTCAATATTAGAGGTAATGCTGATAACATTGATAAAGATAAGGAATGTTATCGTGATAAGGGAGATAACATTGATAAAGATAAGAAATGTTATCGTGATAAGGGACTTGTAGAGGGTTCTGGAAAACATCATCATCTTAACGATCATCGTAAAATAAATTGTTACGAGAGAACTCTCAATGGAAAGTCTGTAAAAGTTGTCAATTTAAAATTTGGCTGTTCTAAAGAGGTTAATGACGTTAAGTCCAATAAAAGTGGTTTGAATGAGAATATAAAAATAAACTGTTTCAAACCTTTAAGTGGAAAGAAGGATCCTATTGTCTCTGCGATTCAGTTAAATTCCGATGCTGGTTTTGTGACTGATAAAAATCTGGATTTGAAAACTGTGACCAATCAAAGTTTGAATGTTGAATCGATAACTGATGCAAATCTGGATATCAAATCCGTGATTCGTAATAATATGGATATTGAACCATTAACCTATAGAAATGTGAACATTGATTCAACACCTGATAAAAATCTGGATATTGTGGCAATAGCCGATAAAAATCTGGATAATGTTGCAATAGCAGATATAAATCTAGATAATGTGGCAATATCCGATAAAAATTTGGATATTGTGGAAATAGCCAATAAAGATCTGTATAATGTAGCAATAGCTGATAAAAATCTTGATAATGGGGAAATAGCTGATAAGAATCTAGATTATGTGGCAATAGTTGATAAAAAACTGGATAATGTGGCAATAGGTGATAAAATTTTTGATAATGTAGCAATAGCTGATAAAAACCATAATACTGAATCAATAACTGATAATAATTTAAATATTGAATGTGAAACTGACAAAGATGATGATATAATATCAATGACTGTTACAAGGCAAGAAATAAAATTATCTACTAATCAATTGATAGAAGCAAAGGAGGAGTCGGAACAAAATAATGAATTTGTAAATCCTTCTGCTTCTCTCTATTCTAAAGATGTGAATAATCTGTCATGTAGTCTCTCAGAGCACGCAACAGATAAGAATAGTGTTAAAAATCTAATATTTGAAGGAATGATGTTTCGGGATGCATCTAGATTTCATCCTCACAAGTTGATCGATTCAAGAACTTCTTGCAAAATGTCTCAAGGGATTAGTATTCCTGATAATGATCACATCACTCTCGATGACAAAATTATTGATAAGCTGGTCGAAGTTATTAACGAACAGAATTTTACGATACCATCAGGTCACGAGTTGTCAGAATTGATTAATTTGACTGATTATAATAAAGAGTATGATTTGTTCAGTATTTTATGCGATTCTGAACAAGTTAATGTTGAATCGGGTGATTCAGTCGGTTTTGATGGTTCCTTAGTTCATATAGATTCTGGTGATAACTTATCCTGTTCTGATCATGATCCCTTAATTCAGAGCGATTCTGTTGAGAATCCATTTCTTTCCAATAAAGTTTCCTTAATTCGAGTTGATTCTAAAGATGTTACTCCGAATCCACAAATTCACCTCAATTCTGAAATGATTTCAAATCATGATTCTCAAATTGAGCTCAATTTCGGTGGTGAATCTCTTAATTCAGACCATAATATCCGAATGCAAGTCGAGCCAAATATCCAACAGAATCAACTCGACCCTACTTATGACAATTCCATCAACATTGGTAATCAAAATCAACCAATAGGAGGTTTAAATGATATGACTTCATTATCACTGTCCACAGATTATAATGTAAAACCCAATGATACGGATCTGATGAATTTTATTAATATTATAAGTCCTGTGCCCAATTCAACAAAATTAAAAAGCAATCCATTGTTAGAGAAAGATCATTTAGCTTTAGAAGAGAATAGTAAAGTTTTAGCTGGTTCAAAATGCAACGTAAACAGTTTGGTAACTGATTTATTGGCTTTAAAATGTGAAACAAGAAATCAAATCAACCCAGTGCACAATATAAATTTAATAAGTTCAAATGATGATAATTCTAATTTAAATTTAATGGGTTCAGGTGTTGATAACTCAAAGTGCAATACATTTGTGGAATCTATTCCATTAAATTACATGGTATCGAATACATCGCTTGATACGAGTTTACTTGGAAATACATCATTCGGTGAATCTGATTTAAATTTGGTAATGCACGGTTTGAACTTGACCGATTTGAATTTAATCGATATGATAAACTTCGATGACGATTATTTGAACAATTTGGTCAATGGTGGTCAAAATTTAGATCTTAGTCAAAGTAACGATTTCACTTGTCAAGATTTATCTATTAATTTCATCGCTACTATCAAAAAAGACGATACACTAAACACCGATAAATTTCGTAGAAGCAGTAGATGTAATTCTATTGCTTATTTGACTTAAAATTTCGAAGAAGGATTATTTACTTCCTTATTGTCATGAGTTATAATCAACGTCATGTTATCGTTATTAATTATTGTTATAATTAAATTGGTAAAATGATATGACATGAGTTTATAAGAAATAGATGCTCTTGTATCCATTGCTGCATTGGTCATAATGGTGATGGTTGTAGTAGAAGAGTTGGAAGGCAAAGCAAACAAAATTGGCCTTTGGGTTTGACCATTCGTTACAGCTCTGGGTATCTCTTCCTAAACCACTTCTACCAATATTATTTCGGTTACAGCTTCAACAGGTGCATACAAGAAGTTCTAATTTAAGGTTATCATCAATATAAAAATTTGTTTTAACTTTTAGAACTTACTGCTTCTCAATATTTTTTTGCAACTTTAAGAACCTAATGCGATTTTAAAAGTTAAGATATGTTGGAAGAAGATGTGTTGCCACTTATGAAAGTTATTGTGACTTTAAGAACTTATTGCTCTGACTTCTAATTACTGATAGTAACTTTAAGAAATTATTAAAACTTCGAGGACATTTTATTAAAACTCAAACAACTTTTTGTGTCAATGAATTTGTTAAATTTTAAGAAGTTAGGGTGGCAAAAGAACTTATTGAAACTTTAAAAACTTACTCTCGTGATTTGAAGAACTACTTAGAACTTTTATGCAACCCTGAAGTGTTTGCGACTGATTTTGAGTGTTGAAGTGTTTGCAGAGATCGAAAATTGACCAATATTTCCAATATGCGAGTCCCGGGGCCTAAACAAAAAACAGAACGGGCCCTTTGTTGCATTGCTCTGATTTGTAGGATCTATAGAGCTGTTGGAGGAAAGAAATTATTAATAGATTTTAGATAATTTTTATTTCAATTTTAAAAAATATTTGATTTAATTTAGTCACTAACTAATTGTTGATGGTTATTCTTATAATTTATAGTTATAATTAATGTTATTCTTATGAATAAATTTTCAGCATTTTTAAAACTTAGGGGGAGAGGGAAACCTCTTTTGTAAAATTTAGAGATTAGTTTATTTCTTTGGACGTTTCATTTCTTTTATGGTAGGAAACACTATTGACCCACAATATGCTGCTAATGTAGTTGTAGGAAGAGGGAAACCTCTTTTTAAAAACCCAGTATAGTGGTTAATGTCTGTGAGATCTCTCACTCACTTATAATGCAGTACTAAAGTGGTTCTTGTGTGAGGGGACTCACTTTGTTCTAACCACAGTCAGTAGTTCTCTTTTTAGGTGCCTTTCAGTAACTCCCTTACAGTTGTTGAGCAACATCAATACACCTTGTGCTGCCCTAGTAGGCGACAAAAGAGAGAGGGGAACCACTTTTTAAGATTCCAGTAATTAGCTTGCTTCTTTAAGATTTTTTAACTAACTTCCTCAAAATTGTAGAAAACTATTTTTTTAGTTTTGATAAAACAAGTAAAACTGATAGTCCCCTGCTGGGGATTGAACCTTAGTCTAATTAGACTTTGTTTGTTTAGACAAAAAGTAACAAAGTGTAATACGCTTCAGACCACTCTGCTGTCCCGTTACCAATGTATAATCTATCCAAAACGTGGCTGTTAAAATAATACATTACAGTCAATAAAACCAAATCAATCAATCAAATATAATAATCCTTTTATGGTTCTGTTTGAACAGTGTAAGAAAATTGGTTAGAAACCAAAAGAATAATAAAAACGAAACAAAATACGGTAAAATATTTAATTGAATAATTTGATGTTGGCTGTTCTCTTAGAATTATTTTTCTAGTAGAGGAATAATTTCTTAAAAGCAATTCCATTTACTTGGTAATTCTCTTAAAAGCAATTCCATTTACTTGGCAATTCTCTTAAAAGCAATTCCATTTCTTGGCAATTCTTAAAAGCTGGTAATTAAAAGCTTCATTTTACTTGGTATTCTCTTAAAAGCAATTCCATTTACTTGGCAGTTCTCTAAAGCATTCCATTCTTGGCATTCTCTTAAAAGTAATTCCATTTACTTGGCAATTCTCTTAAAAGCAATTCCATTTCTTGGCAATTCTCTTAAAAGTAATTCCATTTACTTGGTAATTTTCTTAAAAGCAATTTATTTACTTGGTAATTCTCTTAAAAGCAATTCTATTTACTTGGTAATTCTCTTAAAAGCAATTCCATTTACTTGGTAATTCTTTTAAAAGTAATTCCATTTACTTGGCAATTCTCTAGATCAGTAATGTCATATAATAATTATAACTTTGCTTTTCTCGTGAGTAATTTATCATAAAAATAATAATATTATTATTATTATTATTACTTGGCAAAGCTTGCATCGAACAATCCCATTTACTTGGCAAAGCTCGCATCAAGCAATCCCATTTACTTGGCTGTTCTCTCTGCCAGAAATCCCTGTTTACTTGGTAATTTTATAGCAAATGTTGTTTTCTCATTTCTTTTGTCCATTTTTATTAAATTAGATATTTATTAGGAGCCTGTAGATTTAGGAAAGCGTAGATATATTTGTAAAGAGTAAAGCTGTACGATGTGGAACATTTGACATATCTTCACTTCTAGTCCAAGTAAGTAGTGATCTATTTAAAGTTATTATCTAATTAACTCAAATTAACTTACTAGTTCATTATCTCATTTTATTGCTCCTGAGGCTGTGCAATAAAATGTTTATTTTTGTGTATTACTGATATCAAATATGTGTAATATTGTTCAAATCAGTTGTCTCCATTATAAGTATTAGTTATGTTTTTGGGCACTTAAGAGATTACTTGAAATTACTGTGTCAGATGAAGAGCAAATATTTAAGAAGATCTATGCTTTCATTTTTTGTGTCTTGAAGTACCCAAAAACATACCTTGTTGGTATAGTTATAACTAAAGTAATATATAAACCAAGTAGGGAAACAAACACGATTTCTGTCAGACCTGGCATGTAGTTCACATTTTGTCCACCAGGGAGTTGCCTCATATTTCCCTATGGCTGCGGCCATTTTGTTTTACCCTTGTAAATGTAAACAAACTATTTACGATACTCAACATTTTTGTTTTTATTGCATTTATTTAAACAGTTTAGTTTTAAATGTTAATAATTAGTGTAAGAGAAACATTTTTCCACATCCAATAGTGGTTTAAGTCCGAATCTTTAAATACTAGGTTTGTTTAAATTACTTAAAACGAGCTGCTAATTAAACTTTTTTTCGTGTGCATTTCTTAACTTAGTACATTTTTGCAAATGATATTTGTTTTTTCCCCTTCAAATATTGATTGTAATAGTAATTTAACAAATTTAACCTAATTTTTTTTAATGTAATAAAAGCAATCGTAATTTTAAGGCAATACACTGTTGTCTGCATTTTCTTCAAAATCTTAATAAAAACTTGTGTTTTACCTTTACTATAGTTTCTCTTTTTCTTAAACTAAATTATTATAACAATTATTTAACAGAATTTAATACAAAATCATTAAATTATCAAGTATATATTAAAGTACGAAAACACAATAAAATTTAAAACTCATCTAATGTTATCAGGGTTGCCAATAAAATTAAATAAAAAAAACCTAAATCCGAGAAGGCGCATGCACAGTTATCCTAATTTTAGCTATTTTATATTTTTGAGCCAACTATCAGCTGATCGGGCAGGTCTGAATTTGTTTACATGTGTCAGTATAGGAGTTTCCCTACTTGGTTTATATATTATTTTAGTTATAACTCTAGTTTAGCAGAGCAAACAAGTTGAAAGTTTTCCCAAATTTTCATGGAAAATAACACTTATGAGATTATTTGGATGATTTGAGTGGAGGGAGGAGTGAAGATGATTTGAGTGGAGAGAGGAGTGAAGATGATAGGTACATTGTTGCATTTCAGGTCTTCAACATATTCTTTAATATAACATGAACGCATTACCCGTACTATTTGATTAAATGATTATCAACCGTTTTAATTCTCTAAGCTATTGTTTAGCCAACACCCTAGATATTTAGATACCTAATAATTCTGAGGTATAACACCCTAGTTATTTAGATACTTAATAGTTCTGAGGTAGAAAGCATCGAAACCAAAGTAATATCATGTTAAGATTAGGATAATCTCGACATTCTGAGGCGAGCAAAGCAAGTACCAAATTGTAAGGAAAAGTAACGAGGTATCCTGTAGCTGATTTTTAAATTTGGCTTAGTTCATTCTTATGTTGAAAATACAATGACATTAAGTCTCTTGTATCATCTTAATTTTGATTAAGATATTGTTTTGTTGTAAAAAAACAATGTCATAGAGTGCCTTATGCCATTGTAAATTTGACTTAAGATATTCTTCTGTTGAAAATACAATGACATAAAGTCTCTTATGTCATTGTAAATTTGACTTAAGATATTCTTCTGTTGAAAATACAATGACATTAAGTCTCTTATGTCATTGTAAATTTGACTTCAGATATTCTTCTGTTACAAATACAATGACATAAAGTCTCTTATGTCATTTTAAATTTGACTTAAGATATTCTTCTGTTACAAATACAATGACATTAAGTCTCTTATGTCATTTTTAATTTGGCTTATGATATTCTTCTGTTGAAAATACAATGATATAAAGTCTCTTATGTCATTTTTAATTTGGCTTAAGATAATGTTATTACATAAGTCATGACATAAAGTCTCTTATGTCATTTTTACTTTGGCTTAGGATAATGTTATTACATAAATCTTGACATAAAGTCCTTTATGTCATTTTTAATTTGACTTAAGATAATTTTATTACATAAGTCATGACATAATGTCTTTTATGTCATTTTTAATTTGACTTAAGATAATGTTATTACATAAGTCATGACATAATATATGTTATGTGAGAACTCATGAGTGTCATAAATAGGGAGGGAGTTACAAAAGAAAAACTGATTTTGAAATCAGTTTGCATCCCTACCTCCTTGTGCACACTGTGAACCACTTGAGAACTCAATTTCCCAACCCTCCTGCAAGCTACCCTTACTACTACCTCCAAAATTTCAATTTAAACACTCATATCAATTTTTTATTTTTAATATTGACCGAAATTTGATTTTATCAAAAGCTTTTTTGTCGATACGTTTCTCGTTTAAGTCAATAAAATTATTTAAAAATATTAAAAAAAGTTGATTAATTTTATCATTAATTATTTGAAGTGGTCTTTGAAGTGCTGTTTTTTTTTATTGACTCTATTTTATTTTTATATTTTGTACTGATTTTTATGATATTTATTCTGATATTCTATTGAAGTGTTTGTTTTTGTAATTTGATTTTCGGAAGGGTTTAGATTACTTAGTTTTAATGATATCGACGGTTAATTGATGTCAAATTAGCTTGGATTATTTTAGTTTTTTTTGTTATATTGACAGTAAAATGCCTTCTAATAAAACAAGTAAGTCATTATTTATTTTTATTGGTAATTAATCACTTATCATTTTAAACTCGTACATTAATCAATTAAATATTTTTTTGTGTGATGCTTACGTAGGGTTTGGGGAGAAGCGGACATATAGGACCTTGTAATATGTCAAACAATATATAAAATGTTTGTCAAATATTTTAACATTTTTTCTAAATTTATTAATTCTTTAGATTTTGATATTTTCGATTTGAATATACAATCATTGCAGAATATTTTACTTTTATATTTCTGTCTTATTACAATAATATTTTTGTTTTCCTATTTCTATCTTATTATTATTTATATTTTTAATATCTTCTTATATTAATTAACTTCCTTTTTTTTAATTTATTTATAGGCAATTACACACAAAGATTATGTTTATAAAATAAATATAAATAAAAGTAATAAAATATACAAAACAAAAAGTAATGATAATTTAGACAAACATGAAAGGAATAATTTAACAAAAATATATAAATCAAACTATTTTTTACAAAATTAGAGAATTCCTTACAAATGATGTTTAATTGCTATTAAGTATACAAACAATACAATACCTTAAAGTCAAATACACTTCAATAAATAAAATAAGAATTATGAAGCACCCAACACTTCATGATAATAAATTTATTTATTTTTTCATAAACTCTGATAAATTGTAAATTAGGTTTGTGATGAGAATTTTTTTGCATTTTTGTTTAAAGCATATAATTAATTTCAGCAATATCATTAGTCTTGAGGTAAAGAGTTGTACTTTAAATTTGCTAAATAATGTCTTGCAGGATTTCCTAGCTAGTATATTGGCTATGCATCTAAGTATTTTCTTGTAAATAATCAAAGATTTACTTGCATAAGTTGCATTGCCCCAGAGCTCAAACTGTTTTTCTTCTAAATAATTATTTACTATTACTAGGCCTGGAAAATAATAGCTTATGCTGAATGACTAGGAATGAGTTTTTAACCTCCACTCCTTTTACTGTCTTGCTTCGCTTGACTGTAAATATAGTTGCCACGGTATAAAAAAGACCTTCTTCACAGTCTTGTAACATAATATCCTAAGGAGCATATATTCCTCTATGCTAGGGAGATAAACACTTGAATAGTTAGATATCAAAAATGCCGCAAAATCAAAATACTCCTGTTTTTTTAGATAAAATAAATAAATAAATAAATAAATAACCATTTATTGCATAAATAACAAAGATACATGCGATAATTTACTATTTATAATAATTTTAATTAGTTCATGCAATCGACCTAAGTCGTGGTGCCGTGATGGCTTTAGTCCAATGGTGGACTTTAGAAATAAGTAATTAATTGTAAAACTTATAAAATATAATTTTAAATATCTTAATATCTAGAAAAAATATAAGAAGTTAAATATAAGGATTTAACATATGCAAATTAAGAGGGCATATTTACATTAAAATGTTTGATTTTGTGTTAGTTTTTAATGCATTAATATAATTATTTAACTACTATTAAAAATAACTATTAATAAATAATAGTATAATAACTAACTTAAACTACTAATTATAATAACTATAATATAGTGAAAATTAATTATTTCTTTTAATTTAGTTTTTCTTTGTCATTTCTTAATTATAAAAGATAATCCTATATTTTAATTAATAATTTTACTTAATTTGATGATATTTTTAACTTAATGATAATTTCTAAATTAATAATACTTCTATTATTTTCTTTTATATTACTATCTATTATTATTATTTTTATTTTATTATTATTATTATTATTATTAACTAAAGTATTTTATTTAGAATATATTATTTAGAAATAGTTTTATTTATTTTATTTTTATTTTAACCAAACGTCAGTGTAAACGGTGCTCATTCGTTTCCACTCCAGCTATCTGTGCGACTCTTTGCCAAGTAACTCCTCCACAGCATATCCTCATTTCTTGGTCCATTCTGCTGATGGTCTGCCTCTTTTTCTTTTTAAATTCCTCGGATACCAAGATATAAGTTTCTTCGTCCATCTTTCGTCAGAATGTTCTAACGATATGACCGCCCAGCGCCATTTTCTTTCAGTAGTTGTCTTGGCAATATCATCTAACCTGTCTTAGATCTAACCCAGGAATTGTCTTTCTCTCTCTCCTAGTAATTTTAAGCATGGATCTTCATTGCTCTCTGAGCTACTCTCATTTTTTTGAATAACTTTGCTTGTCATCACCCCCAAGTTTCAGATCCATATAGCATTACTGGCAGGGACAATGTATTCCATAGCTTCTTTTTTTAGGGCCATTTCAATATCTGACTTAAATAAATGAATATATCTCTTAAAACTCGCCCAGCCTAAGCTAATCCTTCGCCTTACTTCCTGCATATCCCCTTCTTTTGAAATTAGCTGGGTTTTTTTAGATAGTTTCAAATAATTGAATTGGTTTATCTGCTTCGTTTGAATCTTTCATTAAGACTTTATTTGAGATAATTTAATAATACTTAAAACATTAAATTTCATCGCTTCGCAACACACTCCACGCAGAAAATGGATAAAAAAGGTCAGCAGTGTTGCACGAGTTTCTTTTAATTGGTTGTGGGGTTTATTTTGAACATTTTTTGTTTGGTTCTTAGCAGATGCTCCCCTGAATGGTTTTTGCATGGAACGTAAGATATTTGTCTTGATTTCAGTTTCCATGTCGGATATTTCCCATTAAAATTTCATCGGTATCAGCTTCCGTTTAAAAAATAGTCATTTGGTTTTGTTCGTCTCTAATCTTGTTGACTTGATTTTTAATTTTCTTTTTCAACACTTAGGGGAGCTGGCAAAAAGGCCCAAAAACGTGGCCTTACTTGTCTGGTAGTTACTACACTCCCCCCTACTACTATCACTATCACTATTCTTTTTCACTCCATAAATTTGTATTTTTCTTTTCATTTAACCACGCTCATTGATACCATCTTTTGAGATAGTTTTAAATAATTGAATTGGTTTATCCGTTTCGTTTGAATCTTTCATTAAGACTCATTTATTTGATATAATTTACAATAATAACAATTATAAAAATTTCATCGCTTAGCGACAGTTTTTAGTGCTGCAATCAAGCTAAAAAATTTTTAAAAATCAGATGAGAGGACAAAGAACTTTATTTGATTTTTAAGATACAAAATTGCACAATAGAAAAAAGTCAGAGAATTACATTAAAAATAATAATTAAGAAAAGAAATATACTTTGTATTGACCCCTGTGATGTGACCTTTTATATGAGATAGTCTTGGTAAATATTTAATACACTCATTTAAAATAAAATATATATTTTAATTGTCAAACCACGAATACATAAATAAAGAAAAACTGACGGGTTTCGACTATTGTTAGTCATCCTTCAGGTACTTTTTATAAATAAAGATGACTAACTAGATAGTCAATAACTGTCAGTTTTTTCTTTTTTATTATTGTGGTTTGACAATTAAATATATTTTTTTAACCTCAATGTATAAATTTAACCATGTTAACATATACCCACAAATCTCCCTTGTCAAAACAACTAATGATGTGTATAGTTTTGTTTGATCTTAAAATGGTTTCTAGTTTGCTTGTTAGGTTGGAACTGATCTCTAGATTAATTTCTCTGCTATCGATAGTTCTCCTTCTATACATAGTTCTATTCTAAGATGATATCTGAGGAAAGGTTATTACTTGCATCAGGTTATCATCAGGTCTTAGTGATAAACATTACAAATGAGAAATGAATAATAATAACAATAATCTCGTCTTATCTCTTTATTTATGATTTCGGGCAACATCAAAAATATGTTTTTTGTTTAATTTGATCTTTTAATTATAGATGATTGTAAAACTGATATCTATGTTTATGGAAACTTATGTAGTTTAATAAAATAATTGTATAATGGGGTATTATTACTATGACACTTTCTATAGACTGTGTGATGTAGTTTCTATTTGCTCAGCTGTGAAGGTGAAGTTAGATTAAAACCAGCGGTCACCCATCCAGGCACTGACCTCGCTAGATGCAGCTTAACATTTATGATCCAATAAAAACTATAGATATACTTGACATATTGCAAGCAAACAATACTTTTTCCATATACTGTCAGCATAAATTTAAGAAAAGTAAAAAACTATTAATATATGAATATAATATAATATATAGTATACTATATATCATAAATATCTTTGTATTATATATTATATAATAATATATATATAATATATATAAATTATATAATATATATATATATATATAAATAAATATATTATAAATTTATATATATATATATAATATATATAATATATTATAATTATACATAAGACAAAATATAATCAAAAACACTTAGAAACATACGATACACGAAGATCAGCTACCGAAGATTTCCTAAAACCGAGATATAAAGTACTATGAAGCTGCAGTTGACGATAAAAGATTTGTCCGACCATAATATGTATGTTATGTACTATATATATATATATATATATATATATATATATATATATAATAAGTAAATATATAGAATATAATATATATATTATATATATATTCTTATTTATACAATTATTTTATTAAACTACATAAGTTTTCATAAACATAGATATCAGTTTTACAATCATCTATAATTAAAAGAGCACTACCTACTTAAGCTGCAAAGTAGAAGCACTGCTCGACACCCTTAATAAAATGAATAAATGATTTCACCAACGTTGTCAACAGATGGTGAAGAGAGTTCTCAACTTTATGGAAAAGAGTTCTTATCTTATTTAAGGAAACAATAAGTTAGTTCAATCTATAAAATCATTAACTTTGCCATCAGTATTATTGATAACATATGTCTGGTTATTTGGACTGTTTCGTCACTCAGTTGGAAAGATAAAGTTGCACATTCAAGTGCTAAGGTATTCGCAAGTCAGGTTCAAATAAGCGAATTGCTGCATTCTACCCCACAATCACTAAAGAGAAACTTAGTTGGGTTTGGTGATCATGCCACTGAGGGTTCAGTGATCATGGCACTGAGAGTTCGGTGATCATGCCACTGAGGGTTCGGTGATCATGCCACTGAGGGTTCGCTCATCAGTCTGAGGGTTCGACTCTCAGCCATTAAAGGG
This sequence comes from Microvelia longipes, assembly GCA_018340805.1. NCBI lineage: Eukaryota > Metazoa > Arthropoda > Insecta > Hemiptera > Veliidae > Microvelia > Microvelia longipes. The sequence goes on along the minus strand of JACMZG010000032.1, from coordinate 6,830,737 downwards.
TTGGTGGTCATCGCCACTGAGGGTTCGCCATCAGCTACTTGGGGTTTCGCTCACTCAAGCCATTTAAGGTTCGGTGATCATGTGCCACTGAGGGTTTCGGTATCATGCACCTGAGGGTCTCGCTCATCAAGCTATGAGGGTCGGTCATCAAGCCATCAGGGTTCGTGGTGATCATGCCACTGAGGGTATTCCGGTGATATGCCACTGAGGGTTCGGTGAATCAGCACTGGGTTTCGCCTTATCAAGCCACTGAAGGTTCGGGATTCAAGCACTGAGGGGTTCGGTGATCAAAGCCTTTGAGGTTTCGCTTATCAGCACTGAGGGTTTGGTGATCAAGCACTGAGGGTTCGGTGATCATGCCACTGAGGGTTCGGTGATCAAGCCACCTGAGGGGTTCTGGTGATCAAGCCATAGGGTTCGGTGATCTGCCACCGAGGGTTTCGCTTATCAAGCACTGAGGGGTTCTGGTGATCAGCCACTGAGGTTTCGCTCATCAAGCCACTGAGGTTTCGCTTATCAAGCCACTGAGGGTTCGGTGATCAAGCCACTGAGGGATTCGGTGACTCAGCCACTGGGTTCGGTGATCAAGCCACTGAGGGTTCGGTGGATCAGCCACTTGAGGTTTCGCTTCTCAGCCACTGAGCGGAATTGCGTTTCAGCCATGAGGTCGCCTCATCCAAGCACTGAGGTTCGGTGATCAAGCCACTGAGGGTTCGTGTGATCACCATGAAGGGGTTCGGTTCGATCAAGCACTGAGGGTTCGGTGATAAGCCATGAGGGTTCGGTGATCAAGCCCTGAGGTTTCGCTTATCAAGCACTGAGGGTTCGGTCTTCAAGCCACTGAGGTTTTCGCTCATAGCCATGAGTTTTCGTCATTTCAAGCACTGAGGGTTCGGGATACAGCAACTGGGGGTTTCGTGATCAAGCCACGAGGTTCGTGATCAATCACCTGAGGGTTCGGTGATCATGCCACTCATGGACTTCGCTCCTACTTACTGTCATACAAACAAACTAGAACTGTACCTGGTGAACAAACACACTGTAACAATCTGAATGATGACTTGCAAATTATCTGGTCAATGTCTTGATTTTACAAATTCTATTTAAAAAACCTACATCATTATTATTTTAATTGGGAAAATATGTATCTCTTGGTAAAGTGGATAATTTTCTAATCTTTTGAATAAATTTTTCCTTTGCGAAAAACAAATAATGAATAAACAGAATATAATGGTAATGAATGAATAATTGAAATAAGAAATTGCTTATTGAGTATATCACTTTAAAATTTGAATTTATTTTATAAAAATCAGGTACAGGGTTCCTCGGAACTTGGGATTCCCTACTCTCATCCTTACGACTCGCTTCGCTCGTCCTTATTGTATAGAAACCACTTAATTTATATAGCAGTGCGTCTTTCAACCTGCTTCGCTTGTCTTCTGGTTTAAAATCATCCGTTTTAGCGAATTTTCTTTGAAAAAAATTCGCTTCATGATTAAGTTGATACGGCCACTATAAGTGACCAAAAAGTCGAAAAAAACCGTGGGAAATAACAGAAAACTGAAACAACGGTCAGTGAAAAATAATTGTTGAGTAGGGTGTCGTTTTCGATGTTTTTTTGTGGTGCTAAATCTAATAAAACCGGACTGGAGTCGATAAGCGTACTGAAACGGATTTCGGCCATGGTTTGAGGATCTACTCCCGCTATGACGGCCATCCCATTATTATTTTTTTTTTCAAAAGGAAATTCGCTAATGAAACAATAAATAGTAACTAAATCACCTCATGTGGGTATTATTTCCCCAAAAATGTGCTGGGAGTTTTAAAATCAGGAGGATGGATTCACTGGGATAGAGACCATTTACAAATGTCTAGATCTATTATTTCACCGTTTTTGTGGTTTCAATTGTGGCACACCTGTAATGCGGCACCTCGCACAACTGTCAATGACTTAGGTTTATATTTATATCCACGCATTAATATTCATAAGAGAAATTATATAATTATTGTGACACTCAGATTATTTTTGATTTCATGTTACTGTTTTGAAATTGAAATACTCTAAATAAAATAAATCTTTATCTTAACATTTCTATTGATAAGCTTAAACACTTAGTAGTAGTCGGCCTCTTTTTAACACACCACACACCTAATATATAATATATTATATATATATATATTATCATTATATATATATTATTATATATATCTATATATATGTATATATATATATTATATATATATATATCATTTGTTGCAGTTTCTTATCAATTTACTAATTGGTGTTTGTTATCAGTTAAAAAATTTGATTAATATGTCATTCCATTCAACTCTTATTTTGAATAATTATTGTAATTTCCTGTCCTGATTTATTTGTACTGTAACGAAAACAAGCTGCTAAATATGGAACTAAGGTTGATAATATGTAGAACTAAGGATAATGAATATGGGACTAATTTTTGATGCATGTGGAGCTAATTTTGACAATATATAGAACTGTGAATGACAAATATGAAACTAAGGTTGACAATATATATATAGAACTAAGATTGACAATACATGGAACTATCATTAACAAAATACGGAACTAAGATTGATAATATATGGAACTAAGGATGACAAATATGAAACTAAGGTTGACGATGTATGGAACTAAGGTTGACAATGTATGGAACTAAAGATGACAAATAAGGACCTTATGTTGACAATGTATGGAACTAAGGCTGACAAAATATAAAACTAAAGATGACAAATAAGCACCTTATGTTGACAATGTATGGAACTGAGATTGACAAAATATAAAACTAAAAATGACAAATAGGGACCTTCAACATGGACATTATGTTGAATATGGAACTAAGGTTAACAGTTATTTTATTACGAATGTAATAAAGTAAAACAACTGTGGGGTAAAATAACTGTTGGATATTATATAAAATGTAATAGGATATTACATTGACACAATATAATTGTGCGAGACACACCAAGGAAATGTAACAGCCAAAATGCAATGCACATCTGGGAACTGTTCCTCATTCGACATTCGTTACTTGATGGCTCGAATAATTTGTTTATGTTCCCACTCTGTTTCGTTACGTCTAACTCATCAGGGCGCGCACGAGCCTTGAACTAACTTGATTCATTAATTCCGACATCTGCTGTGATACTTACAGGATGAGCGAATGCTCTCTTACCGCCATCTGCATGGCAGCAAAACTATTCATTGATACTTACGAGTTTTGGCAAATGTAGTTGGACACAATATATTGTGCGAGAGACACAAGGGAACTGTAACACAAAATGCAATGCTGCATTGGAACTGTCTCTCATTCGACATTCGTCGATTGATGTCGAGCCATCATGATGACGAATGCGGAATGATGGAACAGTTCAGATGTAGCATTGCACTTTTGTTTGTTACATTCTTGGTGTTCTCTCGCACCAATTATTCGATGTCAACCTTCGTGTTTTTGCAATCTTGGTAGTATCAAAATGATGTTTGCTTGCAGCATGATGATGATAAGAGAGCACTGCTCGTCTTTGGTAAATAGGACATGACATTATGTCGAGCCATTAATGATGACGAATGTCGAATGATGGAACAGTGGAAAATGATATATGGATATTACATTATTTTATCAGTATGCTTTGTTTTCTCCGAGAGTTTAGCTCGAACACAATACTTTTTCAATATATGAACGATGTAAATAAGGAAAAATATAATTTACGATGGGTGCTTTTGGCCTCTGACCGTTGTGCGCCATAACGCTTCGATGTCACGCATTAATGTTAATTGGAAACCAAAACGGAATCGTTCCCTCTCTCTCTCTGTGCCCCCTACACGTCCGTCATTCGAATTACCTCATAAGAGCCATTTTTCTTTATGAAAAATCGCTAAAATGAAGGAGAAGTGCGGCCCCTCATTGTCGTAGGTTTAATGAATTTAGCTAATCTATTGGAACGAAATTTTATTGGCTCTAGTTACTACGTATTTTTATAGAATTAAATAAGAAAAATTACTTTAACAGGTGGATTTCCGAAATTAGTTGATCACAGTCTAACGTGTGATTTTAATGTAAATTAATTCATATTTTTTTTTCACTTGCTATATATGTCAAAAGATAGGATGTGTAATACAGTTAGGTTTAGAACAATTAACACTGTCTAATATAAGCATTAATTAAGCACTGCTTGTATGATTATTGCAATCTTTAAGAGTATGTTATTTCATCACATTAATCTATTGACATATATAGTTTTACTTATCATATTGACTCTCCCCTTACATTATGTTATATTTTTGTGGAGTGTATATGTCGAAGGATAAAACCTGTAATATAGTTAGGTTTAGAACAATTAACACAATATAATAAAAACATTAGTTAAGAACTGCTTGTAAGTTTATTGGAATCTCTAAGAGTATGTTATTTAATCACATTTATCTATTGACATATATAGTATTACTGATCATATTGACTCCCCTTACATTATGTTATATTTTTGTGGAGTATATATGTCGAAGGATAAAACCTGTAATATAGTTAGGTTTAGAGCAATTAACACCGTATGATAAAAGCATTAGGTAACAACTGCTTGCGTGTTTTATTCTTATATCCAATATTTTATTCTATTACATCTATCTGTTGACATATATAGTTTTACTTATCAGATTGACTCTCTTTACATGAACTCATATTCTTGTGCCAATGTATATATGTCAAAGTATAATATGTGTAATAGTTAGAGTCTGAACGATCAGTACTACATAATAAAAATATTAACTAAGTACTGCTTGAATGTGTATTGCGTTTTCTACCAATATATTTAATTACAATTATCCGTTGACATATGTAGTTTGAAAAGTCGAGTTCATCTAAGTGGTCAGTCCGCGCGTTTGGGTCTTGAACGCGTTCCAACCCTGCACAGGTTTAGTAAGACATTAGGTAAATTTGAAATTTTATTAATACATTCCGTTGAGGGTCATTTAGTGCAAATTATTTTAATTTATTAACATTTTAAGTATGTAGCTCTTAAGAGGCATATTGCCTATGTCGCTATCTTGTAGGTGGGAAATATACTTTAAGTATAATATAAAATAATATAAAACATATAACCTTAGAATAATACTATATATAGAAGGAGCACTACTGATAACACGAAAGTCGGTTGACTGGTGGAACTAAGTAATGCTGCCACCCTAACAATGTAAAATTTTCTTATAAAAAAGTTGGCAATACTTCTGGTTGCTGAATTATTATGTTCTATTATTAATTAATGATTGATTATT
>JACMZG010000032.1:6708236-6825312 GCA_018340805.1 Microvelia longipes | reverse complement strand
TCAGGATGCTTTACCCTTTATTAGACACAGTGAACCGCTAGGGAATTTGTCAGCACGTCACTTCGGCTAGGCTTTTTCTCAGCACTCAGACTCGCTGGCTTTTTTCTAGCACGTCAGAACTCGCTAGGCTTTTTCTCAGACGTCAGACTCGGCTAGGAATTTTGACTCGCACGTCAGACTCAGTTAGGCTTTTGCTCAGCACGTCAGACTCGCAAGGCTTTTGCTTAGCACGTCAGACTCGCTTTGCTCGTCTTCAGAATACGCAAATCGCTTAAATTATCTCTAAATAGACATAAAAAGGAACTGTGACAGTTCTATTGCGGAATCATTATTATGAAATCACTTGCTGCAACTAAACCCTTTATTTCTTTGACTAAAATTCATCACTCTGGAATATTGGCATATTAGGCTCTGAACAGACATCATATTTCGTTCATTAAAACTGACCTCTACATCCCGAGTTTTATTGTTAACTCTATGATATACTGCCGGTCGTATCAAACCTAATTTACATGAAATAACGAATTGGTTATTTGAAACACAAATATCAACATTTTAATCTACACAATGAATATTATATCAAGTATTATGTTTTGCAAAACTCGGCAGTATTAAATGATATATTTTAATCTTATTTTTTGTTTACACTACATAATTTATTTTCTTCAACAACTCGATAAACTCATAGCCTTTAGAAAAATACAGGACAATTATACAAACAATATAAATAATTGCAACTTAATAAAAATACGAAAATCTAAGAGTGTGTGTGAAAATTAATGTTATTAGTATGGTGCGCAGGCGCACTTAATAATTACGTCAAACTCAAGCTATTTTCATAATTTTTCTATTTTAAGTCCATATGATTAAAGGAAACATTTAAACCTTTACCTATATCATTCATTAGCTTAAAAATTAAGTTGTAAAATATCCAACTAAGTACTTAAACTTGATTTTTATGTAATTCGTCTCAGTTGTCTTTGAGAAACGTTCGATGAATCTTTGTAGTATTACAAATAACCAATGGCATTGTCGTATTTGTTGCTGTCAGACGATTACTTATAGCGGATGAAGTTGAATCCTTCATTGTAGTTTTCAAGCATTTTCTAAGTTGTTTGGAGTTATTTAACAGGATTGAACGAAACACGTCATTGACTTGACGTTTATCTTCAAAATGGTTAAATAACCTTCTAAATTACCAACATAATATTTTTCCTTTATAAAATTAGAATAATACTATGTAAGAAGGAGCACAGGACCGTAAACACAATGTAATTCTACTGATAACACGAAAGCCGGTTGACTGGTGTGCACTTAAGTAATGCTGCCACCCTAACAATATAAAATTTTCTTATAAAAAAGTTGGCAATACTTCCGGTTGCTGAATTATTATATTCTATTATTAATTAATAATTGATTATTCATGAAATACTAATATAAATATTGATGTGTGACAATATTTTAAGCATTTTAAATTGTAGTTAACGTTTTTAATTAAAATTATATTAAAAAATAGTCCTCATCAACTAAATGTAGATTCTTGTATTCCGCTACTCTTTTGCCATCTAAGACTGGTTTTATCATAGAGATATATTACTAGAGGGGCCCTATTGGTTGAATTTTGAAACATCGAAAAAGTAACCTGACCACATTCGATTATCATTATCATCGCATAAACAGAACAAAAAAACAGTAAATTATATAGTGAATGTTTAAAATACAAATCACAACACAAACAATCTGAAAGGAAACCAAAACAATTGATTATTATAACCTCAACTCCCTCTTGGAGGAGGTTTCAATGAAGGTTACACAGAGCCCCTGAGAGCCCACTAAAATGTTTCAGGCCTCTCATTTTAAGATAGACTATGCTCCTCTAGTATATATCTCTATGGGGTTTTATTAAATACTCAGCAGGTGTTTTAAGTTATTATATTTGTTCTTTACGATCTTTCTTTATTAATGTATATTTATGACACATATTTAAAATAATGTTTTGTTGTTAGGGTGGTACTTCTACTTATGACTCCTAGTCAACCGGCTTTCGTGTTTACATCACACACAAATATATAATATAATAATGTATATACGTAAAATATATAATTATATGTAATGTATAATTATATTTAATATAATATGTATAATATTATACATATATGTATGTATAATATATAAAATATATAATAATGATGCGATTGGATTGAGATGTGGCACGCATGTGACTATGTATAAGACTAACGTATGTGCCAAGTTTCATCTCATTATCAGCATTAGTTTAATTTTTATTGAATGACTTATGTATTTTTTTTTTAAATTGGAAATTGGTCCAATTGAGTTGAAAATTGATACAAGTGTATGCCATTACCAAGTAAATAAGTTCACTAAGTTTCGTTTCAATTTCGTCAAAATATCCATGATTTTTGTTGGATCATAAAAATTAAGGCTTATTGAGCGTGGTCAGTGCTGTATGGGTGACCGCTGAGAATGATACGGATTCATTTATTATCTGAAGACGAGGTCATATTGCAATGTAAATTTGCCAAACTGTATTTCTGAAGACGAGCGAAGCGAGTCCGATAAGGTATATTAGGATAAGGTATGCCTCCTCTAGAAATATATCTCTATGCTTGGAATGGTGTTTCAAGTCATTCAAGTCTTTTGATATATTGGGATAAGGTATGCCCCCTCTAGAAATATATCTCTATGGGACATACTCTTTCTGCACTATGTAGTATTAATATATGGTTTAAAATAAATTACTTTGTGTGTGAAGAGTTTACTGAACTGTCAATAATAGCTATAAACAATTTATTTTGAAAACTGCAGTCTTAAAAAATAATATAATAATTTATAATAAATTACTCAAATTAAATTTAGTATTTAAGGTGTTAAGGCGGCGCAACAGGTGTGCTGAATGTCACTGTCAGAAGCCATTATCTATGATGTATAGTTGATAGAATTTGTGTGACGTATTATTTATATAAATAAACAGATAAGAAGACGTTTTCTTATCGATCAAAGGTTATTTTAAGATGTTTGTTGGGTTTATGCCATTTTATTGAAACAACAACATGAATTATGTCCCCCGCAGTTGTGAAAATAGCGCCAACTGTGCTAAATTTGTATTTTCATCTCTTCACACTGTCTAAATAGAGGGGAGGGGGGGCGTTAAAATAAATTTTAATTGAAATAACTCCAATTTCTTGCAGAATATAAACTGGGACTCTCACCCTTTGACTTCTCGGCGTATTTAGGATCCCTTTTAGCGAATTTCCTTTGGAAATTCGCCTAAAAGGATAGGCGTCATGGCGGAATTCGAACCCTCGGACTACGACACAAATCGTTTCAGAGGTCCCTAATGACGAAACATACGTTTCCGGAGACTTTATATATATATATATTATATATATTATATATATATATATATATATATATATAGTATATTTATATATATATATATTATATATATATAATATATATATATAATATATATATATATGTTTTTTTTAGACACTTTCTTGTAAACACTCTATCTTTCGAACGGATTAATATTTTTTATTCAAACTTAGTACAAAAATCAACCTTCGGGAGGACACGAACCCTATTGAAAACCAGGTTTTTGTGTGGACGTCATTAACCCGGATTGCTAAGCCAGCGGAAATTTTTTCAAAAAATCGGCAAATTCAGGATTAATATTTTTTACTTTTTTTTATTTTTTACTGCGTAAAAGATCAATATTTATGTTTTTTTGAGACGCTGAATCAAATGAAACGGTCCGAAGTCGATACGACCCACTTTTAAGTTACCAAAAGTCGAAAAAACCACAAAAATTACGGTCGTTGAAAAATAAAATTCGAGTAGAGTGTGCGTTTTCAATGTTTTTTCAAAGGAAATACGCTAAAACCTTTAAAGATAACTGACTAAGCTTAAAGATAAGTAACTAATCTATAAACTAGTGCAAATAATAGTGCGTACTTCTAATTTTAGAGGCATAGTTTTTTGTACAACCAAACTGGATTAATTATGCGCATTTTCCTTTTGGAAAATACCGACAAAAAATTAGTTACGAGCAGTGCTTTGACAATTGAGTAACTGCTAGGTTCTAAAGCATGAACCGGAACCACGCTATGGGCATGGTTCTTGCATAAGCAAGAAATGGGTTGTTTAGCACGGAAACACGCATTCTAAATGAAATTCGCCCGACAGCGGACTACCGCGCCGGAATTATTTATTTACTAGTTGTAAACTTATATAATGTAAACAGCACGAAAACACGCATCCAAAGGAAATTCGCCCGACATGCGGACCACCGCGCCAGAATTATTTTAATTTTTTCGTATTTTTTGCAGAAAATGCTCATAGCTGTCCGCCGAAGGCAAATTTTTAGTAGCTTGCGATAATCGAATCCAAACTTTTCCTAATTTAAGTTACCCCCCTCCCTGGCTTAACCTAACTTATTTCTTAAGGAACTTTTCCTCTCCCCCACCCCCATCTTGCCTGAGAATGTGAAAAACGAGACTGAAGACGATTAAATTTTTACCTTATATTGTAAATTTAAGGTATCAAAATGCTTTTGTTCCTATGTCCAAAAATGTTTCTAGAAGATATTGACGGGGTTTTTTATTAGTTGTGCATTTGTGCGAGCCGAAAGTCCGCGAAGTCAAGCGCTCGCTTATTTCTTTGAAAATTAGCTGAACTTACGCAAATGAATCTTGGCTCCGGGATGCCAAGTAGACCTCGAATTAGTCTATTTCAAAACAAAATGTGAACAGTTTTAAAATAAAGTACTGCTCGTCTCTTTTATATCGTTTATTTTATACTACTTAAAAGTTTAATTAAAGGTCAGAGTGAGTTTAGGCTCTGTCGGTGCCCTGATGAGTTAGACGTAAGGAAACAGAGTGGGACATGATGTAATGTCGAGCCATCAATGATGACGAATGTTGAATGATGGAACAGTTCCCAGATCTAGCATTGCATTTTGCTTGTTACATTTCCTAAGGTGTCTCTCGCACAATTATATTATGTCAACTATCCTTGTTTTACAAAAAACTTGGTAGTACCAAATGATACATGTTTTGCTTGCCAAGCATGATGATGATAAGAGAGCACCGCTCGTCTCTGGTAAATACTTCACATTATATTCTTCGGAATCAATTGAAGGACAGAGTGAGTTCAGGCACTGTCGGCGCCCTGATAAGTTAGACGGAACGACACAAAGTAGGACATGACATTATGTCGATTCATTAATGATGACGAATGTCGAATGATGGAACAGTTCCCCAGATATAGCATTGCATTTTGTTTGTTATTTCCCAGATGTCTCTCGCACTGTGTGGACTATTTATGTCTCTGCATAGCATCAAATGATTTATAAGTTTAAAAATTGTTGTATTGATGGTTTTTTCAGAATATGAGACGCTGCTTAAAGACGATAGTTTCACGGACCTGAACTTCCTCAAGGTCCGGCAGCTGATCGGTATGGCACTGGCAGAGATGCTTGGCACTGCCTTCTTCGTCTTCATGGGCTGCAGTAGTACCGTGGGACATCTAACTAACGACACAACCCATCTCAACACTGTCCTCGCCTTTGCTTTCGGCATCGGTGCTTCCATTGCAGTGAGTCAGCAAGGTTTCATTTCCCCCTCTCCCCTTCTCCATAACCCCAACCTCATAAGTTCATTTTTCCTTTTGGAAATTCGTTAAAATCCAGTGAAGAATACAAATTTACATTTCAGTGAATTTTCTAGGAAAAAAATTGCCTTGGTAACGTCCCGAACCCTATTGCTTTTGAAATATGCGTGACTTCATTAGCCCACAAATATTTTTAAAAAATCACAAATATTTATATAGTGTTTAGAGTGGACTGCAACTTTTTACACAAATATAGATCTGAAGACATGTGATCCCATTACAAAGCATCCCCTTTAATCACATGATATAGTGAAGTAAAACTTGACTGAGTAGACAGCACACTTGATTCCATTGACACACACGTATAGTTCACATAAAAGCGAAGTTCCATTTTTGTTATCAGTATTAGTTCCGGTTTTATTGATTGACATATATATCTTAAACAAAATATGATTCCATTGATTGGTATAATGTAAATAAATAACGTTTTTTGACTAATACATTTGAAAATTCGATTATATTGTGGAAGTATGCCACGATATAAATCAGTAATATGACCAACTGATAAAGTACAACAACTATATTGCTGCGAAGCGGCCCCCAGTGTCGAGACTGCGGAGCAGCAAAGAGACCGAAGGCTATTTGTTATTTTATTTATGAGGCGTGTGTTAAAGAGAATCGAGCATAGTCAGTAATTTGGTGGGTGACCGGTAGACACATACCAACTGTTTTATGTTTTAACAATGAGTGTTATTTCATATGCTAGGAATCCGACTACGAGAGAAAAGTTTGGTTTTTGTTGGAGGCACTGTACCTGTAACATGAAGTAGCCTCTGGTGGTATTGTATTACGATACCTGATTAGAGCTCTGCTACTTATCAGGAATAATCCATGATCATAGCTCAAAGTAATAGTGGTAGCTCAAAATATAATTACAAAATAAAAACTTGTTTAAATAGTAATCTGAGATGCGAACCCCAGACCTTGTGTTTTCAAAGAAACTGACACATAATCGAAACGGACGACATTAGTTTCTATGTATAAAACTAACTTAACTTATTATTAAAGATCTTGAATGAAATCGATTTCGAATATTGATAAGTGACCCTGTTGAGGATAAAAAATTGAAAAGATTCCATCACAAAACATGTCAAAAACAAACTGGACATGCTTACAATAATGACCACCATTTAATGGGTGTATTATAAATATTTGCTCCGATAGGGGTTGTAGAGGGGTGCAGAATATTTAGTCTTCTCTTGGGAGACTGTAGTAGGAGTAAGTAATGTTATGGTACCCTCTAGAAACTGTCTCACATCTAAAACTGTTATTGTTATTCTACCTAAGTATTCCCTATAAGTATTAGTCTTTGGTATAAAAAAATTATTTATAGCATTAAATAACAATAACCTCCGTTCTGAAAAGCAAGATTAAGTAAGTTAAGTTAAGACTAAGTAAGCGAAATTCTTGCAGCAGAAGCTTGGTTTTGGTTAATGCTTGGTTTATACCAAATGTTGAAAGTTTAATACAAAGTATTTATCATTTTAGGAACTTGATTTATAACATCTGCGTAAAGCAAATACTAGATACAGGCTCTTATCAGTTACATGAAGAAGTTTGTAGTTTTGTATTTAATTATAGCCATGTAAAATACTTTTGATTTATTACAATAATATTTTTCAAGAGATAATTTTTCGATTGTATAAGAGGTTACGACGTCTGACCCTATTTATACGGTTTATTTGATTAAGAGTTGTAATGGTAAATTTATCTTTTATAATTTATTTATTTAGTTTTTTTTTGTAAATCTTCCGTTTAGTAGGAGAAGTAGTTTTATAGCTGTAGCACTTTAAAAATATTGTGCTATATATGATCACTCAAAGTAATCAAAGCTAAGGTTCCCAGGTTCGAATCTTGGTTGTGGTGATGATTTTTTATCGTCATAATTACCCTAGTTAAGTTTATTACTACAAAATAATTCCTGTGCGGATGTCAGAAAGTTTTTGTTTAACAATCCATGTCTTGATCCATAAGTTTCCGGTAACACTTGCATGGTAAAATGCTCCCTGCCAAGTCTTTGGTCCAAAAAAGTTGTGAAATCTATTATTCTGTTTAACCAAGTCATGTCTGTTTTGGTTGGAGACGGTCATTAGCATTTCAAAGTGAAGTTGTTAAATTAAATAAATAAGCTTTATTTAACAAATACAATTCATTGTACAAAGTTAATTGTCAAAATATTATAAAAGTGTTAATAATCAATTTTTTTTAAATTCCACTATATTATACAGAGGGTTGTCTAATAATAATTCTCTTATATACCCAGTAAATTTCCCTTTTCATCTAACCCCTTTTTCAACGGGCAATAAATTATAAAGTCGAAGGCCAGCCTGAACAAAATTATACCTCACTGTTTTTTCAAGTCTACATTTTGGTACAACAAACAAATTACTTTGTCTAGTAAAATAAGAAAGAATATTTTCTACCACTGTTAAGCTTGATTGAATACTGTGAATGAACACGAGCCAAATTGATAACAATACAGAGAGTAAAGAGTGAAATGCCTTTATTCTTAAATATTTTCGACAAGATGTTTTTAATTAGGTAGGTTATATAACATTCTGATTGCCCCTTTTTTGCAATAAATAAAATTCTGTCAACACTTGGGGCATGGCCCCATATCATTGTGCCATACGATAGTAACGAGTGAAAATGGGCAAAATAACTATTTTTAATGAATTACTGGAAAACAGACGTAGAGGCTTTTCTCAGCATATAAATCTTGTACTTAGCTTTTTAGCCAAAAAATCTAAGTGGGGCTCCAGGATAATTTATTGTCTAAATGACCCTAGGAATTTAAATGAACACAAATTAGTAGCTTTAAAATAAAACAGTAAACTTACAGTTTTCTCATTATTTCATTTAACCTTATTTGCATTACACCAATCTGCAAGAACACCTAAGGCTAGGGACTGTACTTGCTGCAAGTCAGATAGTACTTATGTTGGCAATACTACAATAGTAGTTATGTTGGCAATACTAAAGATCCTCATTTATATTTAGAGGCAACCAGAAGCTTTTTCTCTTTGGTGGCGTGGCATCAGTGTAAAATAAATTTTATAGCTCTTTGAGCAATTTTATGAGATATTATACTATTCAGAGGTTTTGGTGGAGATAAATCATGACAGATTTTAACTGTTGTGATAATTGTTTGTTGATAAAGATTTATTATTATGACTATAGAGATATATTACTAGAGGGGCCCTATTGGTTGAATTTTGAAACATAAAAAATAACCTGACGGCCTTCGATTATCAATATAATAAGGTAAACAAAAGAGTGACTTATATAGTAGAATGTCGCTGAAATGATAAATCAAAACACAAACAATGTGGAGAAAGCCGAAAACGATTGATTTATTATAACCTTAACTCACTCTTAGAAGAGGTTTCTATAAGGTTACACAGAGCCCCTGAGAGCCCCAAAATGATGTTTCAGGTCTCTTATCGTATTGAGATAGGCTATGCTCCCTCAAGTATATATCTCTATGATTATGATTATAAAGGTTACATTTGATAAGAAACTGACTTTATTGAAGGGGCTACATCTGGAGATTTTTGAAGAAAAGAAAAGTGAGGCTTATTTAATATCATTTGGGGGGGGGGGGGCTTGTATATTTAGGAGGCTTAGCCCCCCTCTCCAGTTCGTTACAAAAGCCTGTTACACAAGCTGCTAAGCCTGCTTATACATCACTAGGCAACATCAGTACTTGCAAGCCCTGATGTCTCCCATATTTACTTTTCCTCATTTATACCGTAGATATATAGGAAAAGTATTGTGTTGGCAAAAAAAATCCAAAACTAGGATGTCACCAAGATGTTAGAAATTTATAAGGTGATTCAATTGGAAGGCTTTCATGAATGAAATCAAACTTTTTTTTGACTTGTTAGGTTATAGTCCGGAATTGACGTCATTACAGGAATAAATAGTAAATTTTCAATGTTGATCGCCTATACCGAGTCCTGCAATGACGTCACACGTCATTCATAAAACGTCAGGTTATAACCTCCGACTGCATTTGGTTTGTTTACATCGAATTGAATCTCCTTACAAATTTCTAACATCTTGGGATGTCACAGGAATTATCCATTGCAGATGTCAAATTTTGTATGAGATGTTCTTTTTTTTTTTTAATTTCCTATCTATATGCAACTTTTGAGCGGCTAAAAAATGTATGGCTGATAAATAAAAACAGAAGAGTTTTTGTCTCTCCACACAGAGAGACAAAAACTCTTCTTGAATACTCTCAGAGTTGCCCCCACCCTCACTCCTAGGAGTGAGGGTGGATAGTTCACAATCTAAATGCTAGCATTTAGATTGTGAACTATACTTGTCTAGTTAATCGCTATTTTTTTTATGGCTAAATTTTATTCCAGCCAAGTTTTACCCTATTTAATTCTTTCCTCATTATATGTGTGACTCTGTGTTTCAGTGCTTTGGTCATATAAGTGGCGCTATAATGAATCCTGGTCTGAACTTTGCTCTCTTAGTTTTAGGACATTTCTCAATATACAAGCTGATATTTTACACTGTATTTCAAGTCTTAGGAGCAATACTTGGAGTTCTTATGAATCATGTAAGTCTCAAACTTTTAAGTTTTTAACCTTCTTGTTGTTACCTTTATCCATAATAATGTATTTAAACGACACTACAGGCACGACACTACAGGAACGACACTACTCCTTTAGCTACTCTTTTAATGCTATTATTGTTGACTTTAAATGACGATGGAGAATAGTCCTCTCTAATTTATAATTATAATTTACAACCTTAATTTTATTACATGAATATGCCCAGATGACTAGGGGGGCGAAATATAGTATAAGATATGGAGTAAGGAGTGTTTTTTATATATATTCCTTATAGTGTCATTTAAGTATATTATCAATGCCCTGTCT
Organism: Microvelia longipes; assembly: GCA_018340805.1. Lineage (NCBI taxonomy): Eukaryota > Metazoa > Arthropoda > Insecta > Hemiptera > Veliidae > Microvelia > Microvelia longipes. Next base: position 6,814,726 of record JACMZG010000032.1, on the reverse strand, counting down.
TTAGAAATGAACTTGGGGCCTTGGCGAGCCCGTCAGAGGGATCCGTGAGTGGATACCCGGTCTGCCAACACTCTGAACAACACAGGACAATACTATGCCCAGAAATCCTGCTAGCCCAGGATTCCCTTCTTCGTAATTTAAGAGGACTGTATATTATAATGATTATCTCAAAAAGAACAAGTAAATTTGTAGTAAGCGCATGCATATATTTACATATAGGTATTAAGTAACTACTAACAAGAGCACTAATACTACTTAAGCTACTATCTACATAAGCATTATGAATATTTGACATATAAGGTATATAGAGGAGTAAAATATAGATATGTGTTAGTACGCAACAGTACAGACATAAAATAAATAATATTGAGTTAGTAGTCAGATAAATGGATTGATAGATTATATATATGTAAAATGAATAAAAAAATAATATTAACAACACCAGATGGGCAAACAAAGGAAGCAGTAAGCAAAGGATTACAATGTCTAATTCTACTCTTCTCTCTCTCTCTAACCACTCTTCCACAATCAAATGCTAGAAGTATTTAAGCAAATTAATTAATTAAAGCAAAAATAAATATTTACAAAAACATAAACCAAAAAAAAGGGGGCGTAACCTCGCCATAGAGCTTAGGGTAATTATGTACAGAGAGTCTTGAGTATTTTCCTCCACATTAGCTAGTTTAAGCAAGAAACCAAATAGCACCATTAATCACTACAACTGATAGTTGCATTAAACCAAGGTTTTAGCCAGAAATATTCCCAAAACGATCTCTGGAAAACGCCGGTCGCCGATGCTTGCGAATCTCGTTACGTAAACTCAGTATTCCGAGATATAAAAGAACACCATTTTACTCACAACTTAAAATATCCATTCTGAGCTCAGTTTCACACTAATCACTGAATAAAATTAATAGATTTAAATAAATTATAGAGATAAAAGCCACTTGTTGCATTTAACTCCAGAACAGAATTAATTCTTCAGTTTCTTCTTGATCTTCAAGGCAGGTAGCACAAAATTAGGAGTTTAATATAAATTATTCTTTTCTAAATATAGATTTAAAATAGTCTAGGGCTAGATGCTAGTTCTAGATCCCGTCAGGTGCTGCGCTCTGTACGCATTTCAGGTATAATTTTACCCGCTCAAATACGAAATATAAAATTACAAAATATACATTATAAACTTAAGTTAATCTAAATAAATTACTAATATAAAGTCAACGGTCAGAACAGGCCTCGACTATTTCGTGGTGTGGTAAGTGAATTTGAAATATTATTAGTTCCTGAGGTCCCTTTCGGGAAATAGGACAAGTCAAAACTTAAAACTAAAAGATAAATAATAAAATATTATTATCCTATCCGTTATCTTATATTATTATCCTTGTCCGTTATTAGGCTGAAAAAGCTTTTAGCTCATAATAACCTCGTTCTAAAAGAAAAGACTAAACTTTTCAATAATAGCTTCTGGCTCTTCATTAGTAAATAATAATTGAATGTCATCAGGCCTTTCGGCCCTTCAGGGTATTTGCCCTTGCGGGATCCACCTCGGGTGGGTCACATCTACTATGCTCAAAGTAAAGCTAAAGTTGGCAAAATCTTTTTACATAAAATTCTATTCATAAAAACTGAAAAGACCTCCCCCGGACCTCCGGTGCCCAAGTCCAGTACTATACGACCACAGCTATGGATGCAGATTATACAGGGGGTATAGTTTGTCTTAATTTTTTACTTAACAAATCTACTTGAGTCTTAAATATTAAATGCTATCTATCTTTAAACCCAGTAATTATCACTTTGTACTGACTGAGGGTCTCTAAAACGCAATATGTGAGTTTTCTCTTTGTCAAGCACTAAATCATTACTAAAAACTCAACTAAACAAATCATCTTTAACAGTGATAGCAGCAGAAAACCCCTCCTCCTCAGTCTTACCACTAACAACAGCCAATGAAATGCTTTGCCAGCCTTTGGCTCGCTCAGAACAAGTTTCCTGATTAAAAAACGGAAACGGTGGTCTGTTGTTTTTTTATTCTTCAACGGCGCTCTGTCGGCGCCCTGATGAATTAGACGTAACGAAACAGAGTGGGACATGACATTATATCGAGCCATCAATGATGACGAATGTCGAATGATAGAACAGTTCCCAAATGTAGCATTGCATTTTGCTTGTTACATTTCCTAGGTGTCTTGACACAATTATATTGTGTCAAGTCCCATATTGTTTAATGTTTTTTTTGTATTATTTGTTGTTACATGATATTTTGCTTTGCATTTAGTAAATACATTGGCTGCTGGCTTGCCTTGCTGTGGACCATTCAGGGTCAATTTTCGTAGCCTCGTTGCGTGCGGGCATGTGATAATGAATTATAAAATATGTCAATAGTTTTTCGTTAGTTGCACTTCTTAGTTTATAGAATTCCATCTTAAATTACTAGATAAAAGTAGGCTTTAATTCTATATGTTACAAAATTTATTTTGTTTTAATTATTCAGCCATTATTGTGGCCATCTTCGGAACAATAACTGAAACATAAAATAAATTGCATACAATATAAAGACTGATAATACTAGATTGAACATTAAATTGACTGAAAACAAAAAAATATTAAAATTGATTTATTATTACAATTTTAATATTTTTTGATTGCTGAATAATTAAAACAAAATACATTTTGTAACATATAGAATTAAAGCCTTCTTTTATCTAGTAATTTAATATAAAATATGTTTTCTATTTTGCGAGCCTTCGGTTTGCTTTATAACAAGTGGCCGCTCTCTTGCCCTTGTGTTACATGTTACATTTGCTTGTTACAGCTAGTGACTCCAGACTTGCCGGATGGTTTCTGTGTGGTCGGTCCTCACCCTGAAGTAGGTATAGCTCGGGCAGCTGCTCTAGAGTTTATTATTATGTCCATATTATCATTTGGTCTGTGTGCCGTTGTCGACCCTAGGAAAGAACCCTACGCTGACAATAACTACTTGAAGTTCGCTGTTGTTGTAACAGCTATCGCTATTCCAGCTGTAAGTATACTTGTAACTGTAATATATAAGTAGTATATTTATTTATCATATATATATTTTATTATCTTTAAGTACGATTACATTAGTGCAATGTCAAATAAATTACTAAATTTCAAACAAATCGCACACCCGCGCGGATAGGGTTACATCTCAAAAAACATAGTTTTGAGAAAATCGAGTTTAAAGTTTTTCACTTTTTTTAAACCGTGATATCTTGACAACTACTTCGAAATTTTCTGAAAACTAAAAACTGGTAACTTTTCTACTTATTAGTACTTTAACATGAACATTTTATATGATTTATTTTTTTTATATGAACATTATTTATATGATGTGCCTGAGTTGCTTGCCATGTGTAACATCAGAGTACCCAGCAGAATTTCACGCAATCAACATCTATTTGCTCCTGACTACCACAGAACCAACTATGGAAATAGCAGCACCATGACACAAGCCATGAAGATGTTCAACACTTCCTGCTCTTCTATAGACCCATTCTGCTCATCAATAGCTTTATTAAGAAACAATATTGAGTGTTCTGGAATGAATGATATTTTTTTGTGATAATAATTTATCTTAGTACCTAGTTTTAAGTTTGACTGTGCAATTTTTGGACATAAGTCTGTATGCACTATAACTATAATAATAATAATAATAATAACATTTAAAAAGTAAAATAACTGAACTCTAACTGTATCAAATTTGACAAAATATAATTTTTTTATGAGATGTAACACTTGTAATAATAATTTTTTTTGGATATAGTTACATCTATAAATATTACGAAATGGTATTATATTTGAGTACATAATTATTCATGGATAAAGTTACATCTATAATTATTACGCATAGGCTTTATGTTTTCTACATACTTATTCCTGGATATGGTTACATCTTTCAATAAAACAAGAAGTAACCATATTTTATTAATCAATTTTTTTATGGATATAGTTACATTTCTAAACATAACGCGATGGCACAATGTTTGAACGTATGCTCATTCATGGATATGGTTACATCTATAAATATTACGCAAAGGCTTTATGTTTGGGTAGATACTTTTTCATGGATATGGTTACATCTCTAAATGTCACATAGAAATCTTAATATTTAGCAAACCTTGAGCATGGATAAAGTTACATCAATAAATATAACAGTCTCCAAGCGGCGCGACCCTCTCCACTCCAATAATTGGATAACGAATTATCTGCTCTCAAGCGGCGAAAAATAGAGTTATCGTTGTAACGACTCGAGGGATGGATAGAGAATTTTTTTCTGCATCAAACTGTGTACTTAACTTAAAACCGCCAAAAATCGAGATATAACCCTATCCGCGCGGGTGTGCGAAACATACATGCAAAAACATTATTATAAATAATTTGTGGAAAGATTCCTGTAATTTATCACAGCAGCAGAATGGTCACCAGTTTTTGATTGACGGTGTCAATGGTTCATAAATATTTAATCTTAAGTTCTATATATATTTAACCGTCATGTTTAATTGTTAATAATTTGTTTATGTTGCTTAAATAATTTTAATGTAAATATGGAAAATAAATAAATAAAAAACACAAATTTAAAATACTTATTGTTCAGTTGAAGAAATAGAGAGAAACACTTTATTTATTAAAATTTATATTATAAAGGGAGCTGTCCTTCTTTAAAGGATTGCTGAAACACACAGCATACTCAATCTATCTTAAAGACAATTTTATCAAATTATTAATTTATGCATAATTATATTAGATCATGTAAATAATTACATTTAAGTTTTACAATTTAAAAACAATTAAAAACAAATATTAAGTTTAACAATAGAGTTGATACATAGTGTGGTAGATAAGAGGAATCTATTTATTTATTTTAGGTTTAAGTTAATTTATTGTTAGTAAATTTATGTTTAAAATATTATTGATTTCAATCAATTTTAGTTTTAAAGTAAAAGAAGTTAAGTAACCTCAAGTTATTTAAATACTTGAGGTTACTTTATTACAAAGTTTCTCAATTGTCTAAATTTTACAATGAAATGAAAAAAAAAATATTGTAAATTATTACACAGACTGCATAAACATAGACAGCATAACTTTAATAACAAACTTGATTAAAAATAAAAAACAAAAAAATCATAACATCACATGAGAAACACTAAACATTTAAGTTGGGAATACTAAGTTATCAGCTAAAAATTCGTTAACATTATAGTAGGCTTTCTCAAGCAACAATGTTTTAATGCTTTTTTGAAAGTTTTGGGTGGAAGTTCAGCTATTGAAGCTGGTAATTTATTAAAGCACCTTATTCCATTAAAATTTGGGGACTAATGTGATTTGTTGAGCCTACAAGTGGAAATATTGATGTTAGCAATATATCTAGTGCCATAATTGTGGTTCTTAATATAATTGAACTCCCCCTCATCATACTTTGCTTTAACGAACCGAGGCCGGTAGGCCGAGGGAGATAAACTAGTTAGCTCCCGAGGCTTGCCGAGGGAGTTAACCAAAAAGTACATTACACCTAAGGTGGCTAATTTTAACTCAATAAATAAGCACTAATTATTTTAGTAGGTATCATTATAATTAAGTGAAATAGCAGATAAGCATTTATTATGAAAAAACTAAAAACTTCTGAAAACTTTCATCCCTTGTTGCATATTAAATTTTATCTACGACTAGAGAACTAATACTAACAACTATTAATATATTCTTCAGCTCCTTAATTGTTATTGTGTTAGTTTAGTTTATTCTTACCATGTCAATTACTCTGATGAAGAGAGAATAAAGCCACTATCTTCACATTATTTTATTGTAAGCTGTCAATAGAATAATGTGTAATACTATATTTGTAATTTAAACATTAGCGTGTGTATATTGTATATTCTACCCGTAGTACCAACATAACACCGAAAAAAATCCTAAAAATTTTCTAAAATTCCTAAAAATTTTACTAAAAAATTCTGTCAAGTTGGCAACACTTTCACTTTTCCTCCCTAGGGAGTAAAAGTACATTTACAGTGTGAGATAACAAGACTGGGCTGAACTTCGGTATACGGTGCACCCTGTTATCAATACTATATATCGATATATTTTTAGTTTAGAGATGTGACGTAGGAATAATCGATATATGCCTTTTCTTTTACGTTTATGAACATATTTTATTATTTTTTAAATGTTTTTTTTTGTTGTTTGTGTTTTTATTTATTTGTTGTAAAATGATTTATAACTATTTTCATATTTTTTTTAAGGTTTTTATAATGTTTTAACTATGTTTTCATAAGAATAATCGATGATACACCACATCTAATTTTATGCTACGCGTATTTTTTACGTATTTTTGTGTTTGTTATTTTCAGGTTTTTAATTATATTTTTGTTGTTAATGTTTTCATTTATTTGTTGAATGATTTTTTTTAATGTTTTAATTATAATTAATAATTTAACGACGCTGCTTATCTTTTAAGTGCTCAGTTCTCGTTTACGTGTCGCGTAACTAAAAATATATCGATATATAGTATTGATAACAGGGTGCACCGTATACCGAAGATTTACCCAAGACTGTAAGTAGAACTTACAATACAAGGAGTAGATAAAATTATTTTCCGCATAGCACAATTACAGTGGTAGACTGATTTTTTGTACAAAGTTTTAACTCTCTAGCATAAATACACTGGGAGCTATGATGATAACAGACTCACACACACACAGGCAGACAACTTTGTGAAAACTACTTAGGAGGTCTTAAAAACACCTGATAAGGATAATTCAGGTGACCTCATGGTTTTGATTTTTTTGCAAACACAATACTTTTCCTATGTACTTACTGTGTAAATAAGGAAAAGTAGAACATTAAATAAATGAATGTGTTGCAGGCTAAGTATTCAGGGTGTGCCATGAACCCAGCCAGGGCTTTCGCTCCTGCTCTCATTTCTGGACAGTGGACAGACCATTGGGTAATTATTTATTATTATTATTACACATATGAATAAGAGTCACCCGTGGTGTAGTGGTTAAGGTACGCAGCTAATACACAGAATAAATGGACTTTAAACTTCCGAGTTTATTTAGTCATGGGTTCAATCCCAGCACGGGCCTCTAGGATTTTTATGAGAGGGATAAAAATTCTGCGTATCACGTCCTTCAGAAGGAATGTAAAGCTGGTGGTCTCGAGCCTGTGTGTTGTCAGGTACTCGTTAAAGATCCCTTACCCTAAATTAAACTGGGTAAATGCAAAATTTTTAGGACCCTCATAGTAGATTCATGATAATACTGTAGTGTGTCTGCCTTGTAGTTTAAAGTGTATTCAGGTTTAGTTTAACGGTGAGAGCACGTGTTGTTCCTAGTTTTCTCTAGACTATTAGAGTCAGTGAAAATATGTTTGATTGCTTGAAAAAAAGCATGAGAGGAACCATAGAAATTCACGGCTCTTCTGTCTAGATTAGATGAAATATACCTACATTTGAAATTAAAAGGAGTAGAACACTATCTGAGGGAGCTGGCAAAAAGGGCCCAACAACGTGGCCTACTTGCCTGGTAGTTACTACCACTCCCCCCCCCATATTACTACTACTACTACACATATGAATAAAATGTTATCTGTACAAGTTATGAGATAACTATGTTAATTTTCTCATCCTGTGATTTGTTTAGAACTTGTGAAGTATGAATGGTCCAACCATTGCCATCTGTATAAGTTTACTATAGCTATAACAAAATTCCTTGATATTTTAGTAAAAATAGTATTACAGTGAAAAAACTGAACAATGCCCACTCATTTTTACTTAACCCTTTCAAATTTAAACAATAAAATATAACAGTGTCCTCCAGGACTTGACAGACTAAATGAAAGGTACCTTCTTAGATAAGGTGCCAGGTTCTTTGAAAAACCCAATCTGTTGCAAGAACCAATCCCATTAAGATCTCCAAAAAGTACATTACACCTAAGATAGGTTATCTTAACTCAATAAATAAGCACTAATTATTTTAGTAGGTATCATTATAATTAAGTGAAATAGCAGATAAGCATTTATTATGAAAACTCTAAAAGATGTTATATTGAGCTCTAACAAAAGCCTTTAACTGAGACATGATTTTCATTCCAAATAACATTAGAACATACCTTAGATTTCATCTTATATTGGAACTATTTAACCATGGATGGTTGGTGGCGTAACGTTCTTTTCGAAAGATGGCACACGTAAGGATTTCTTTCTGTAGCATAAAAATCTAAAAGATCCTAACCAGAATTGAACTCAGATTATCTTGGTGACAGACAAACCTATTAATCTTCACCGGTACTTTCTAAGCAGGGGTGGACTAGCCAGTGAATGTGGGGGTGGCAACCCTCGGCCAAAAAAAAAATTAAAGAAAAACAACAAAAATTAAAAAAAAAGATATTAAATATTCAGTAATTTCTCTTTTGTAGCACTATTTATTTTATAGAACTCCCACATCTTGATAAGAAATTTAAACACAACAGCTTAAAGTTCTATAATAACAACAAAACTATTATTTAGCTATATATTTCACCTCATTGTAGGCATCTTCAGGCATCACAGGTAAATTTTACCTGAAAATTTACCTATGATGCCTGAAGATGCCTACAATGTTAGGTGAATTATAGCTAAATAATTAGTTTTTTGTTGTATTATAGATCTTTAGTTTGTGTTTATTTCCTATCAAGAAATTAAATATTTTTAAGTTTTAATATATAAATACATTTATATATTATAATTAATAATTATTTAATATTATTAAATATATTAAATCCAGGACCTAAAGAGCTTCTGGACAATTTTTTTAAAGTACTCAAAATATTATATATTTCTTATTGTTACCTGAATCTAAGGTCCTCTAAGTCCCTATTTTTTTACCTGCACCATACGACCTAGACCAAAAAGGATAAGTCGCAGACACTAGCCAGAGCAGTGAATTTGGATAGAGTCTGGTTGGGCTGGATGAACTAGACACACTGTGAACTGGTTACACCTGTGCTACCATGTGGAGGGGGTGCTTCCTAGATGATTGGATATGTACACTCAGGGGTTTGTTGAGTGAGATTTGAGTGAGGGGAAAACGCTAAATGACCCTACGGGTTAAAGCGTAAAAAAAAATAAGATAAATAAATTAAATTAAGCTTGTTGTAATCATTTCTACTATTTTAGTTAAAAGTAGACCCCCTTGAGATGTAGCTTTAGGCTTTTTAGGCTGGACCCCTCCTCAGACATTTTTGGTTAGTCTGCCTATCCTTGTCGGTTATTTTTTTTTTATATATTTAAATTCAATTTCTTTATTGCAGCAAACTTTCAAGTCAAAAATACTTTTTAGCAAAACAAAATTAAAGTTTTTCAATACATTTAAATTTGTCAATAATATAATAAATTATTAATATTCCTTCTCCATTAGAATATCTCTTAATTACTTCTTAATTTAACAAAATTCATATTTTTTATATTTACAGGTAATAAATTATAACAAATAAATAATAAATAATAAATAAATAAATAAAAGTAATAAATAATAATATAATATAATATAATAATAATAATAAATAATATAATAATAATAACTTCTCTGCTTGATGCGACTAATTTGTGTTATGTTGTTGGTAGATGTACTGGCTGATCCCCATTGTTAGTTCCACTGTGACTGGTTTCATATACAAGGCTTTCTTTGATCATTCCATCTATGAAAAGACCCGACAGCGTTCAGATTCTCATCAGATGTCTTAACTTTATTATAATTAGTTTCTAATAAAAATTCTTTTTAAGTTTATTATTTTTTTTATTTCCTCTATTTTCTTTTCCTTCCTTACTACTGTGAATACAGGATGTACCAGTTTCGAGTACAAGCAGGTAATATACAGGGTGTACCAGTTTTGAGTAAAAGAAGGTAATATACAGGGTGTACCAGTTTCTAGTACAATCAGGTAATATACAGGGTGTACCCGTTTCTAGTACAAGCAGGTAATATACAGGATATACCAGTATCGAGTACAAGCAGGTAATTTTGTGTTACTTGGCAGGTTTGAATTTCTTTTTCTAAAACACATATATTTGAAATTCTTTTTAATTGGATCACATATAAGTGTGCTTGTAAAAAATAGATTGTGTAGAAAATGTCTAATACTTATGAATAATGATTGACAATAGGCTTAACTGGAAAAATCACATAACCTTCAAATCTAATAAACTTAGAAAATTTATGTATTATTCTAAAATTTTAAGAGTTTTTTGCAGTATTGATATTTTAATAAATATTTAGAGTGTATTAACACAATCTATTCTACAATATTGAATAGTTGCTTGGAGGTGGCGCTTGTCCTACAAATGTAAACTCACTGGAAGTAATACAAAAGTATACATCATTAAATTATATTATCAAAGCCAATAGATTTCCAAGTCAAACCATTCTTTTCCAATACTTTCCAGTTCTCACTATAAATCAATAATTTGTATAAAAAAACCATTCTTACACAATTATTTAAATCTGAAAATATAAGTCTGCGACTATGCAATTATAATACACGTCAAAAAATGACGAGTCAGCTAGTAACAATTAAAACCTGGTCAACTTTTGCCCAAAGACTTGCATTTTTAAGGGCAACTAAATTATTTAATTCTCTGAATAATGACTTTTTCAAAAAACAAATTTGTTGGTTACTTCACGTATGCTCAACTCCTAGAGAGAAGTAGGTTAACAATCGAGTTTACAAAATAGTTACTCTTATTAAAAACTTTTGTTTGATTTGAAAGTAAGATATTTCTCAGATTAAGTTCAATACCTTGTAACATGTACCCAAAAAGTACAATTTTTTTACTTACGGTTCCATTTTTGTGCCACAAGGAGGTATTAGGGCTATGATGGGGCTTTCAGAGCCGACGCTGCGGACCAACCAAGGCGTAAAGCGTTGAGGCCACAGAGCAACTAAGAGACCGAAGGCCATTTATTTAATATAAAGAGAACTTGTTCCTTTTACTCAACTTTGCTTGTTCTCAGACAGCAAGATACATTGGTTTTATTCTCAGCGGTCACCCATCCAAGCATTGACCTGGCTCGATGCTGCTTGATTTATATAATCCAACAAAAACTGTAAATGAACTTGCCGTGTTGATACGAAACTTAGTATACTTATTTACAACATAAAGGCATACGCTTCTACCGAATTGGATAAAAATTGAACTAATACGCTGTTCCTATTTGGAATAACATAGGCATAACTAAATCTGAAAGAATTGAATCTGTTCAACGTTGTTTTCATCATTTATGTTATTTAAGATACTTTTACCGTCGTTGTTATTATAGTTATGAGCGCATCTGTGATAAATTAGGTTTAGAATCCCTTTGTGTTCGTCGTAAATCATATGAAGCTCTGTTTTTAGCTAATTGTTTAAATAATATTATAGATTGTCCAGAAGTTATTAGACAAGTTACTTTTCTTCCAGAAGGTCGTCTAGCTGGTAGGTTTTTATACGTAAAAGAATTGTCGTCTGTCTGTCCCATTGTTCGTAGTGTAACCACCCTTAATTCTCTTCCTGTAAACAATTCCAACCTCCCCTCCTTAAAATCCCTTAAATCTATCCTAAAATTGTTTTTCTCTGCTTAGCTGCATATAAGATATTTTACGTGAAGCTTCTCTTCTTAATAATTTTAATCGCTATTGTTTGTTTTCGTTCTTTTACTTTAGTATTACTCATTTTAATTTTAAGAAAGTTTTTTATTTTAGTATAAAGTATGTATTATAATGCACATTGATGATTTTTTGTAAGACTTTTACCATGTTACCTACTAGTGGCCCTATGGCTGTCTAGGTTTACATGTAAATCTTTTGTATAATAAAATAAATAAATAAATAAAATGCATGCGTGCCAAATCTCAACCGATCGACAAATTTTTTGATTTCATGAATTTTCCATATTTTTACTGAGTCATTATTGGGGGGTTATTGACGTAAAACATATTCTGAATAAAACAATTAAGACCTAAACATTTTTGTATTAAGTTTCATCTCTCTAGCTGTTCCAGCCTTAATGTGGCCTGCACATACTTATTTTATGTGCCGATAATGCCCCACCTTAATTAAAATTATGCATCCCTGTTATGGTTATATTGGTTTTATTTTGTTGCGCCTTAATTGAATTTGTTAGTTTTAGACCCGCGCTACGTTTAGGTATTGATTGTTTAGTATCTCGACTTTCTACGCTTAACCTCTAGTCTTCGAATCGAATGCTGCATCTCTGTGAATACTCTGGAATGAAAGCTATAATGTCTTTAAGGACTTCATTTTTAAGCATCTAGCTCATTTATTAATCATCTAATGTAATATTTTACCTCCCACATGGTACTCCTAGAAGCTCTATCTTTAGGTTACCAAGGAAGTTGGTAACACTGTCAGAAAGCCAGTTGAAGTTCCAAATCTACGAGATTTTGTGTGTGTATGATAAGGCAACAAGCTAAGTGTAGACATCCTAAGTTTTATTAAGTTTTTAACATTATCTTGAGGCATCACATCACCATATAAGTTATTTTATTTCCTATGTAGCCGGCAATTAACTTGGTCCTACGTTCAGGACGCCATCAGTAACTTAGAACTCGTCAGCTTAAGTACAGCTAAGTACCTGAAGCAAATGGCTTCGCACAAGTCATCTTTTAATTCGAGTTTCGTTATTTATACTACCTAGCTCAGTTCGGGACCTCCATCTTCATCTAAGCTTATTTAGAATTATTAGTATCAGGTCCGTTTTCAGTTTAACTTATTACGCAGTCACTTACTTATTTAAGCATTTTTACTTTTCCTCATTTATACCGTAGGTACATAGGAAAAGTATTGTTTGCAAAAAAATCCGAAAACCGGGATGAAACCGGAATTATCCTTTTCAGGCGTTTTAAGGCCTCCGGAGTGGTTTTCACAAAGTTGTCTGTGTGTGTGTGTCTGTTATCATCGTAGCTCCCAGTGTATTTATGCTAGAGAGTTGAAATTTTGTATAAGATGTGATTATGTATAAGACTAACATATGTGCTAAGTTTCATCTCATTATCAGCATTAGTTCAATTTTTATTAAATGACTTGTGTACGTTGTTTAAAAAATTGTGAAAAGATCTAATAGAGTTGAAATTTGGTACATGTAAATTTGGCGAACTGTATTCGCAATTTACAACAGGTAGGATGAGCGTAGCAAATCTGATATAATGAGAAATAGTTGCGAGGTACCATGTGCGGGATTTTTAATCGTATTAATATCCTAAAGGTGAGTATAATTATACGTATCAACTTTATTATTTATTTATTTCTTTAACAAAACTTTTTTTTGAAAGAAATTTATGTTTTCTGTATGCTCCGTTTATTCAAACACTGCATGCATTTTCAATATTCTTAATTATTATGTTGTTATTACTTTTGGTTTTTGTCCTTGACACATTTGATTTTTAAATTTGTTTTTTTTCTTTTCTTCTTCTTTTGTTGATATTTTATAACTTTTTATTGTTTATATTTATTTAACCCCCCTCTCTAGGCTAAGCTATCTATCGACATATATCACTAAGAAATACAGTTCTCTACAGAAATATGTTTCATAAGTTTGGTAAGCCGGTGTACTTACTGTAAGTCACTCTCACGGCTTAACACTTAGCATAAATACACTGGGAGATACACACTCACACATACACACACACACATACACACTCAGACATTTAGACAGAAAACTTAATGAAAACACTATGGAAGTCTCAAAAAAAGGCCTGAAACAGATAATTCAGGTGCAATTCTGGTTTGAGAGTCTTTGCAAACACAATAATTTTCCTATATACAGTCTATCGTTTAGTTTAAAAATCTTGACAGGTCAGTTTAGACACCACTGATTCTTAAGAAAAAATCCCTGCAAGAAAGGAGCGAGAAAAAACTATGAAAACAAATCAGGTTATTTTTCCCGTATTTTCTAGGCCATGTTTCTTTACATTTCTTTTGTGTAGTTTTATTTTAAAATATCACTTTAAGATTAATTTGAAAGTAGTTTTCAAAACGATGTAATCAAAAGAAGAACCACTAACAAAGTGAACAAATGCCGGGAAGAAGGTTTTATCCCTACAGCGGTTATTGTGGTAGGGATTTTTTTTCTCTTTTTAAGTGAGAGGTTGGCTGCGGCTTCTCTGATTTGTCAATCCCCAAAATACTTATGACCTTGGGGATTTTTAAACTAAACGATAGACTGTATATACGTACCTACGTATATACGTACCTATGTATATACGTACCTACGGTGTATATGCAAGGTTACCCATGAATAGTACCTCCGTATATTGAAAAAAAATTATTATTGTGTTACTTATGGGTACTTTTAAATATTTTGAAAAAATACTTTGTTAATTTAATAATTCCATGTAATAATTGTGGCATCCCCCCGGTCAACAATTTTTACGAATTACATACCTCTACTTACTTTTGAGATCCCTCCTCCCCGATGATGAAATCCTGATTGGCTACCTCGCATTATTTACCCATGCTGTCGACTGATTATAACCATGTGTTGTACTATAAGATACGAGTGCAGTACTATGAGCAGTAGAGGTTATGACTATTGGTTTTGCTGATGATGATACTTTAGTAGCTTGCTTTGACCTGAGCAAAGCTTTGAGCTTGATTCCACGTCATGTCATTATTTAAATAAGAAGCTTTCGATCTCTTTTCTGCTTCGCGGCCCCTCGCTCCTCTGTAGCCGCTTCGCGGCCATATGGGTGCTGTCCTATAAAGCGCGGTCGAATATCCACGGCCTTCTAGAACATAGGATCACCAACAAACTTTTTTTTTTCAAAATTTTCAGTAATTAGCCGGATTTGTGATAAATGAAGCCTATTTCCGTAATCTGCACGCTCTTTTGGTTAATCTCAAAGAGTATTTACATTCACTCAACGATTTAGTTTTAATCTAACTTGGTACATACATAACTATTGTTAGACGTCAATGTTAACAAATATGACATGTCAAAATATAACACAAAATATTGACGTCTAACAGTAATTATGTATGTACCAAGTTAGATTTATATCATCAGCCTTATATCAGTTTGCCATATTACTAGTTTATATAAGTGGCATACTGCCACGGTTTAAGCGAATTTTCAAATGTATTTATCAAGAAACATGCTTTGTTTACATTCCAGAACTAATACCGATAATGAAATATAAGTTGGTATTTTTGTTAACTGCTCATACTAATAAATGTGTAGAAAATTTTAACTCGATTAAAACACTTCTTGTAGAGTCGTGATTTTTGAAATGTTTGTGGGGGTCATTATTGTGGATTAATGACGTCACCAAATCTTATAAACAATAGGTAGGGACATTTTTTATCCAAGTTGATTTTTGTACCAAGTTTCATTTGGATCCGAGAAAGCATTCAAAAGCTACCGTGTACCATGGAAACGTCTTGGAACAAAAAAACTCGTACTTTCATAAAAATTCACCTCCCTCCTCCATGGCACCATCATTAGCTTATTTTCTTATGAAATTTCACTAAGCAAATAATGTGTATGTGAATAGGTCAGAGGGTGGATGATTTTTCAATGAACAAGCAGACTATTAGTCTAAGCCCCACCTTAATATATATCTTATCTTATCTTAATATAATAATATATATATATATATATATATATATATATATATATATATATATATATATATATATATATATATGTGTGTGTGTGTGTATGTATGTATATATATGTATATATATATATATATATATATATATATTATATATATATTATATATATATACATATATATAATCTGAGAAATAATAATGATAACTTCAGATGGTGAAAAAAAGGGAGTGCGAGGGTTTGGCGCGACGTTTCGACAAATCGTCTTTATCAAGCTAGAATAAGTCGGTGCGTACTCGGTGTTGTCGGCTCGACGCTTCCGAGTACGGACCGACTTATTCTAGCTTGATAAAGACGATTTGTCGAAACGTCGCGCCAAACCCTCGCACTCCATTTTTTTTCACCATCTGTAAGTTATCAGTATTATTTCTCAGGATTATTTTGATACTTAAGTATCTTTCAATATTTCATTTACTCGTTTATATATATATATATATATATATATAATATATATATATATATATATATATATATATATATATGTATTATATATATATATTATATATGTATATATATATAAATGTGTGTGTGCATGTAATTTATAATTGAGATATGAAATTTGAGTTCCATAATTGTCAATTTGTAGAGAAAAAAGTTGTAATGCTTTTCTTATTAAAAATAAGTCTGGAAATATGATTCAACGGAGGCAGGTGTGACTGCTAGGGTGACTGCTACCATATCTGGCAGGAGGAGTTTGTAATACAGTGACCTAATATGGAGTTAAGTGTGCTGTCTACTCAGCCAAGTTTTATTTCACTATATCACGGGATTAGAGAGAAGGCTTTGTAATGGCATAAATCTTTACTTACGTTTTGCATCGGAGGTCTTTCTTTTATAATACGACACACGGCTGAAATCAGTTGACAGCGTGGGAAAATAATGCGGGGTAGCCAATAACGCTAGTCCTGGATGTTAAAGCCACGCTCTCAATTTTAAATCAGGCCAACTTTATAAGGCGCGGTTGAATATCCACGGCCTTTTAGAACATTGGATCACCAACAAACTTTTTTTATTACGTTTTTTTCAAAATTTTCAGTAATTAGCCGGATTTGTAATAAATGAAGACTATTTCCGTAATCTGCACGCTCTTTTGGTTAATCTCAAAGAGTATTTACATTCATTCAACGATTTATTTTTAATCTAACTGGGTACATACATAACTACAGTTAGACGTCAATGTTAACAAATATGACATGTCAAAATATATCACAAAATATTGACGTCTAACAGTAGTTGTGTATGTACCAAGTTAGATTAAAAATAAATCGTTGAGTGAATGTAAATACTCTTTGAGATTAACCAAAAGAGCGTGCAGATTACGGAAATAGGCTTCATTTATCACAAATCCGGTTAATTACTGAAAATTTTGAAAAAAAAAGTTATAAAAAAAGTTTGTTGGTGATCCAATGTTCTAGAAGGCCGTGGATATTCGACCGCGCCCTATTAATTCCTCAACGCTATTTCCCGCGCTGTCAACTGATTTTAGCCGTGTGTCATACTAGAGTACCTACAGATCTATATTTGTGTCGAGCTGTATGTGCAGTCTGTATCTCTGTGCGACATAGAGGTCGCACAGACCTCAGAGAGAGATCTCCTTGCGGCAGGAGAGGGGGGGGGGTTATCTCCTGGACCAACTAATCCCCCCTCCGTTAGAAATAATTAAATGTAACCTCTTCAGTACTGTATTGCGTTGCCAAATTGTAAAAATGTGTCTTTTGCTAAAACAAGAGCCCTTCGACCTCGTTGCCTCTACGCGGCGTCTGCGCTGCGCGTGGCTTCGCGACCACATAGTTGTTTTACTTTTAGTTCATCATATTACTAGTTTATATAAGTGGCATGTTGCCACGATATAAGAGAATTTTCAAAGGTAAAAAATGTGATTTGTTTACATTATGTTAATTAATGACATAATGTTTTGTTTTACATATATATGTCAATCAATAAAACCGGAACTAATACTGATAATAAAATAAATAAATAAATCGTTTATTTATATATAAATACCTGTTTACAAAGGTTAAATTACAAATTATAAATAAATAAAATAATATGTATTGACCATTTGTGTCGCATAAGCTCAAGGCTTGTGCGCGACACGAGTCTACTCCTTATATCTAATGCTTATATCGAAAATGAAACTTCGAATTGATGTGAACCATACATAGTAGTATATGGGTAAAAAAAATCAATCAAATTTCCTCCTCCTCCTCCACTTTTCTTACCCTTTCCCTTTTTATTAAAATATCTCAGTTCGTGTTACTTAAATCCAAGTTTACAATATAGACCAAGAGCCCAGGGGTGTTTTGCTAATAAAAAGTGTAATGGCTGGAACCGGTCTCAATTTTTCGTAAATACCTTCCTGAACAAGGATCTGCAAATTCTGCCGACTCGTATCGGATGGGTGTCCCAGGCAGAACGTACTTTAGGGGTCAAAGGTTCTGCCTGGGACACCCATCCGATACGAGTCGGCAGAATTGCAGATCCTTGTTCAGGAAGGTATTTACGAAAAATTGAGACCGGTTCCAGCCATTACACTTTTTATTAACAAAACACCCCTCTTGGTCTAATACTACTAATAAATTGTCTCAGGCGGACAAATAAACAGTTTTATGAAAAACTTTCTTTTTCTCGACAAGTCAAAGTTAAGCCTACTTTACTCATTGTTCGTTTGTCAAAAATTGCAGTTTTTGAGTCTACCGTTAAAAATAAGAAAAAAAAATGAAAAATCATAGTTTGAAAATATGTAAGAGCATTTATCAAGATTGAGTTTATTCGAAATAGTTATTTATGCCATAAGGTTGAGAAGTGTGTCTTTATGTCACGTCAATTAGATTTACCGACGAGCGAAGCGAGTCGGGAAAAATTGCCAAGACATAAAGACATTCTCAGCCGGATGGCATACACTATTTTTTTTGAGGTAGCACTCATTAAATAAACTGCGCTATATACATAATTGAAAAAAACAAACGTCCAATTAACTCCATATTATCGTCGTCATTGAATTCATCCATAGCTTCACACTTTTACTCAAAAATGTAAAAGCTTTACAAATAAACACACAAAAATTTTCAATTAGAACACCTTTTAAAAACGAAAAAAAAAAATAGTCTACGAACAAAAAGAGAAACAAAATGAACGTTTTTAAAGAAATCTCATGAAGGTTTTACACAGATTGTTTTTTTGAACACGCTACATTACATTAATGGCGGCAATATATGAATTACTTTTACGTCCTAGGAGTTTTTTTTACATTCATTATTGTCCTCGGAGGTGAAAAGTACTAAATAACCTCCTATAACAATAATGATTGGCTTCTCATCCTAAAAACGGTCCAATAAAGTGCTTAATTACGTACTACCTCAAAAATTTTTTTTTTGAAATTTATACATATCGTCAAGTCTATCCGGGGATATAAGTACGAGATTTTTGTTAACATCTCATACATATATACATTATACATACATATGTACATACATATGTAACTCAGTACAAAAATCAACATTGTTAATTTTCTGAACCCTATTGTTTTTGAAATGTGTATAACGTCATTAACTCACAGTTAACTCAGCGAAAATTTCGATAGTCACAAAACATCGAAAAAAGGTGTGAACGAGCTAAAAATTATTATGTGTATATTACATATGTAAGTGTTTAACGCATGCACGAAGATAATTTTTGATATTAGTATTAGTTCTGAATTTATCGATTGACAAATACATGTCGATAACCAAATGTAAACATAATAAGTTTTTACTTTTTCTTGTTTATACCGCAGGGTATATAGGAAAAGTATCGGGTTTGCGAAAAATGCGAAACCGGGACGTCACTGGAATTATCTGTTTCAGGTGTT
Organism: Microvelia longipes; assembly: GCA_018340805.1. NCBI lineage: Eukaryota > Metazoa > Arthropoda > Insecta > Hemiptera > Veliidae > Microvelia > Microvelia longipes. Next base: position 6,795,213 of record JACMZG010000032.1, on the reverse strand, counting down.
TTTAAGACCATCTATCTAAATAGTTTTCACAGAGTTGTCTGTCAGAATGTGTGTGTGTGTGTTATCATCGTAGCTCTCAAAGTATTTATGCTAGAGAGATGAAACTTTGTACGAAAAATCCAAGGATCTTGAATAAAGGGGATGACGCATTAAGGAACATTTCTGACCCCATGGAAGTTGTATGAGATAGAGAAATAGGAGCAAACTTACCTTCCCTTAGGTTATAATTAAAAAAGGCGCCAAACGCAGGTTATGTAGCTAAGTTGTTATACAATTCTTGGTTGTCGAGTTTGCTTCTCAACTTTCTTCAGTGCTTTCGTTACTGTTACATTTGGTGCTTGTCAAGTCATTTGTGCTTATATTTTACATTTTGGACTCTAGGTAGCCACTTTAGTGAGAGTAATTGAAGCTTCACCGTTTACTTTTCGTAAAGAGTAAGTTAAATGTGTTAATATTTTGTCTTTTTTTAGCCTAATGAAAAGTTTTGCTAGTTTTCAAGATTCACTTTTGGTTGTAATGTTCTTAATTTTCTTTAATGTTATTAATTTTAAGCAATATTAACAAAAAACAGTTAAAAAGTGTGAACTTTTTTCTTTTGTTGATAACCTTTGCAAGCAAAACAATGGGAAACCCATTGAGAGTTAAGTTTGCCTTTAAATTTTAATACCTGCGCTGTTGTAAGGATCATAAGCATGCGCAGTTCGTACCAAGCATGTCCAGTTGGTTTTTGACGTGTGTTTCGTGTTGCATTCTTCTCTATGTTTTGATTTTCGATGGGGTCACTTTGTTAAATGGCAATTCGACTTAGTGCGTCATCCCCTTTATTCAACATCCTTGGAAAAATCAGTCTATATATGTCGTTGTGCAATTCGGAAAACTATTCGGAAAATAATTATTTTACAACGTCATTAACCTTCAATAATAACTTAGTAAAAATTTTCGAAAAATTATAAAACACGGAAAAATGTTGCTATCGGATTGAGATTTGGCACGCATGTGGCTATGTATAAGACTTACATATATGCTGAGTTTCATCTCATTATCAGCATTAGTTCAATAGTCATCAAATGACTTTTGTACGTTTGTTAAAACATTGTATAAAATCGATAAATACTCTGACTGAGTTGACATTTAGTACAAGTATACACCTTTACGTAATAAATAACTACACCAAATTTCGTTTCAATACAAGTATATATCTATGGTTTTTGTTGGATCATAAAAGTTAAGCATCATTGAGAGTGGTCAGAGCTTGAATGTGTGACCGCTGTGAATGAAACGGATGTATTTACTAGTAATATGGGGGGGGGGAGTGGTAGTAATTACCACTCCAGGCAAGTAGGCCACTTTGTTGGGCCCTTTTTGCTAGCTCCCTAAGGTAGTGTTCTACTCCTTTTAATTTCAAGTGTAGGTATATTTCATCTAATCTAGACAGCAGTGAATTTCTATGGTTCCTCTCATGCTTTTTTCAAGCAATCATACATATTTTCACTGACTCATATAGTCTAGTGAAAACTAGGAATAACACGTGCCCTCGCTGTTAAACTAAACCTCCATACACTTTAAACTATAAGGCAGACGTACTGTAGTATTATAATGAATCTACTATGAGGGTCCAAAATTTTGCCTATACCCAGTTTCATTTAGGGTAAGGGATCCTTAACGAGTACCTGACAGCGCACAGGCTCGAGACCACCGGCTTTACGTCCCTTCTGAAGTACGTGGTAAGCAGACTTTTTAACCCTATCATAAAAATCCCAGAAGCCCGTGCTGGGATTGAACCCATGACTAAATAAACTCGGAAGTTTAAAGTCCATTCACTCTGCGTATTGACCGCGTACCTTAACCACTACACCACGGGTGATTCTGACGTATTTACTAACTAGCGGCCCCTACGTCGTCGCCGAGAAGTGGCCGAGGCACGAAGTGGCGAGCAGCCAGAACGCCGAGGGCCCGTACTGTTATAGTTCTTATATCAATAAAATATTCTTTTGTAGGCATTCATCTATTCATAGAATCTACGTTTAAATATAAATATTCAAATTATATTCATTTCATGTCGTATAAAATATATGTAATTAAAATAAAAATATTTCTAACTCAATAATGTTATAATAGCAACAAATAGGATATTTGCACTAGATAGAATATGCATTGTCTCACCTACATCTTACATGCATGTTAGCAAATTATCTATTCTTTTATATTTTTATCTTTAAACATTATTATTTATTCTATTCTCTATTATCTAGTACTAAGTTACTAAGATAGTACTAACAAACAGATAGAACCCGAGTACGGTAGCTCAGTGGTAGAGCGCTCGCCTTTCGACTTGAAGGTTAAGGGTTCAAATCTAGCGGAGGGAGTGGATCTCAATATACAGTTATCCCCGATTAAGCCGGCCGAATTTTCTTAAGAATGTCTGTTTTCTTTCGCTCCTATACTATTATTTTAAGTTGTATAGGTATAAGGTTCGTTGGGCAAGTTACTCCAGTGTACACTAGAGTATATAACCAACTAAGTTGGTTTCTATTAGAAATTTAAGTATGCCCTGCTAAGTTGGATGTTGTCTATGGGGTCGTGAGTGCCTAGGGTTGTTACCTGCCTCTTTAAATATTTTAAAATAAAGCGCCACCTCATTCATGAAGGCTAGGGGCGTACACCTACCATCTTGTGATACCTGGTGAATGAGGAAGACCAGGTGCATACACTGTTGATAAGGAAGGATATAAATTGAGGGTTAGGTTCCAGGCTATCCTGAGGGCTGAATTCAGGGTGCGGGGTGAGCCAATAAGCTCTCAGTCTACAGAAGATACTCTTTCTCTCTAAGAGCCAAACCCAAAGCACTTTGAATTAACCCTCGAGATCAGGAATCTTGACTTCTTTCATAAGTAATACAATTTGATGATATGCAAATCTGTATTCTCCTAATCAACACTGGATAATCTGAGAGTCTCAAAGGTACTCTCGCCCAATCTGGAATCCTGAGGGTATGATTAGTGATCTATAGTCTAACTTAAAGTAGAAAATGTAAAATAAAATATCTGCAAATCTAAAAAAAATAAAAAAAACACTCCTTAAATTCTTAGAAATAGAATTTAGCCAAAGGAGGGTTATCAGCTAAAATAACTGTTACAAGTAACTTAGAGTAAGAACTATGTTCGGACACTTTCCTCGATTTTACCCCAAACTACACTACACTATGTTTCTAAACCATAGAGATATATTACTAGAGGGACCCTACTGTTGAATTTTAAAGCATCAAAAAAGTAACCTGTCCTGTCCATCTTCGATTATTAATTTAATGAAATAAACAGAACAAAAATTACAGTCATTAATAAATATATATCATTTTGATACTACCGAGTTTTGCAAAACATGAATAGTTGACACAATCCCTCGCACAATTATATTGTGTCTATTAATAAATAGTTAATCGTTTCACATACAAATAAAACGGTAAAAAGCGGTTAGCCGAAAACAATATTTTTTTTATAACCTTGACTTACGCTTAGAAGAGGTTTCAATGAGGTTACACAGAGCCCCTGAGAGCCCCAAAATTATGTTTCAGGCCTTTCAAAGTGTTAAGATAGGATATGCCCCCTCTATTATATACCCCTATATACTTCGTCAACTAGATGTGTTCAACAATGGGTTGAACACCTATAATTGTTTTCGGGGTTGAACTGCGAAGACAGAAACAGTTTGAAAACTGGCAATTTGCCCAGTGATTTTTTACAAAATCACTGGTGCAATAATAACTATTTACGCAGATTCAATAATAATTTTATCAATTGATGAAAAAGTAAGGTAAACAATAATTGATTTTGTCACTGGAATTCGAACGGTTCTGCTTAAAACAATTTAGATCTCGTAAAGTAACCACATTTTCTTACAGAGTAACTCCATTATACAAAAAATTTAAACAAAAACTGAATATATTGTAAATTATTTATTTTGTTTAACAAGGAATGTTAGAAAGGTTAGAAAGCTGTATAGATAACCCAGGAAGGTTATTTACACTTCTTCTGTTCGCGCCATAGAGATATTATTACTAGAGGGGCCCTATAGGTTGAATTTTGAAACGCTGATAAAATAACCTGACCACCTTCGCTTATAATGTAATCAAATAATCAGTACAAAATTACGATAACTTATATAATAGTACGTTAAAAATACAAACAAGGTATAGGAATCCGAAAACAAAAGATTTATTATTGCCTTAACTCACTCTTGAAGGAGGTTTTAATGAGGTTACACAGAGCCCCTGAGAGTCTCAAGAAGATGTTTCAGGCCTTTTAATGTATTGAGATAGGCTATGCCTCCTCTAGTATATATCTCTATGGTACCCGCAGGCATAAAATCCTGAGTTTACTCTTCTTTACCCTAGACTACTGCAAAATGAAGAAGTTGAGTGTAAGGAGAATAGACCAGAGTAGAGTAATCATAGAGATATATACTAGAGGGGGCATAGCCTATCTCAATACATTGAGAGGCCTGAAACATCTTATTGGGGCTCTCAAGGGCTCTGTGTAACCTCATTGAAACCTCCTTCAAGAGTGAGTTAAGGTTATAATAAATCAATTGATTTTGGCTTCCCGCACATTGTTTGTGTTTTGATTTGTATTTTTAACGTTCTCCTATATAAGTTATTGTAATTTTGTTCTGATTATTTAATTATATTTTTAGCGAAGGTAGTCAGGTTACTTTTTCGATATTTCAAAATTTAACCTATAGGGCCTCTCTAGTAATAAGATCTCTATGAGAGTAGTGTATTCCAGTGCATGTGCCCATATATATGCATATGCATGTGCCAAACAAACACTGTACGCAACAACCCGCTCTTTACCGTCGACAAATTATTCCATCGACCACTGGTTTTTTCCATCGACAGATCATTTCGTCTACAAATAATGTCTCTATGGAATAATTTGTCGACGGTAAAAACCAATTTCGTCGACTGAATGATTTGTTGACGGAACAATACGGATCCTATTTTTCAAAGATAATACGCTAATCATTTTGTAAGTTAGCATAAACTGAGCTTTGCATAGAGATGTATTACTAGAGGGGCCCTATTGTTTGAATTTTGAAACATCGAAAAATAACCTGACCACCTTCAACTATTTATATAATCAAATAAAGAGAACAAAATGACTGTAACTTACGAGTATATAGTATAAAGTTTAAAATACAAATCAAAACACAAAAAAATGTACAAGAAGCCGAAAGCAATTGATTTATTATAACCTTAACTCACTCTTGGAAGAGGTTTCAATGAGGTTACACAGAGCCCCTGAGAGCCCCAAAATGATGTTTCTGGCATCTTAATGTATTGATATAGGCTATGCCCCCTCTAGTATATATTTCTATGGAGCTTTGTATGATTATCTAAAATTTATTAACATTAACTGATTTTAATTAAGAGCCTTCTATTACTGCCGGTGTAGAATAATCCCGCAGAAATAGAGGGCTCTGTGGTTCACTGATTAAAGGACCTGTGAAGCACAGATAATTTTGCGGGGGTTCCAAATTTGAGGTTTCGCCACTGGTCCGATATCGTGAGTGTTCTAAATAAGGTGATTTTTGTATTCTAAGGACAGTAGCTCGTACGAAGTGAAGTGGATGAATTTCGCGAACATGATAAGGCGAGAAAACGTTTCATTGCACCCCGTACCCGAGTTTTTAATTTTTTATAATTATTCTATTCTAATCACTCTTTTAATAATTCTCCTTGAAAGTAAAACCCGACCTATATTATTAGTTTAAATAGCAATCGCTAGATATTCCAGTATTCAAGAAAACGTAAACAAAAGAATTCAACACAATAACATATTAAGTTTTGCAAACAATTATGGAATTAGCATAGAAAACAAACTGGTATATATAGCTCAGTCAAGACTACAATGTAGTTTAGTCTACACACGCCACCGTACAGTGGAGCATCTCAATTATATTCGCGATTAGTGTTAAGAATTAATAATTAAGCGTATTTTATTTCGCGCGGACGTAATTGAGACATTTCAAGGTTCCGATCCCTTCCCACCCACGTGTGGAAAATTATTTAGTCGCTAATTAAATTCGCTACACATGCACACGTGTCTAATACCTAATTAAATCGTAATATTAATAATTAATTACTTATAAAATATTCTCTCTTTATTTCCTACCTTTAAAAAATCTTTTCTTTGTTAATTTTTATTTCCTCATAATTTATTTGCATTTACTTATTAATTTTAATATATTTTTTATTATATTCTAAAAATGTTTCCCTATTATTTATTTAGTAATCTTTACTATGTATATTAAATAATTGTTAATTATTATTTAATTTTTGTTTTATTGTTTATTTACAAATATTCATTTATGTAAACACATTTTTAATAATTGTTAAATTTATGATTTATTTTAAATTTACTAATATTTATTTATTTATGCACTTTGTTAATAATTATTATTTAATTTTGTGCATTAATTATTTATTTACATATTTATAGGAAGAAATTGTTAAGTATCACTTATTTTTTGTTTTTTTATTATTTATATTTATTTATTTAAACACATTGTTAATAATTGCTTAAATTTGTGTTTTATTATTAATTTACTAATATTTATTTACTTATATATTTCAAGACATTGTTAATTATTATTTAATTTTGTTTTTTAATTATTTATTTACAAACTTGATGTTACTTTGTTGCAAAGATTCTCAATTGTCAAACTTTTACAATTAAATGAAAAAAAAAAATATTTAATTGTAAATTATTACACAGACTGCATAAACATAGACAGCATAACTTAAATAACAAACTTAATTAAAACTAAAAAACAAAAAAAGCATAACATTACATGAGAAACACTAAACATTTAGGGTGGGAATACTAAGTTATCAGCTAGAACAGGCCTGGGCAAACTTTTATAGGAAAGGGCCGCTTAGTCTTTTTACAGCCAGTCGCGGGCCGCATTCCATAAATTTTAAAGCATGCTAAACCCGCAACAAATTTGAGTTACGCTGGTGTTTTACTAAAGTCAAATTTATTCTCAAAGAATAAGAATTGGGGAACTTTAGCTCTAAACGGGAAAAACAGAACGGAGTATCTTCGTCAGATCTTGAAATATAACTGAAGTCAAATTTTGCTTGAATACTAGGTGTAAAAATAATTTTAAAAAGTATTCCTATGAAATATAAGATCAAAGGGATTGTATTTTATCAACTCCTTTTCAGCAATTCACAGAAGACAAAATAGCTTTTTTTATCTTATTATTGTGAAAATAAAAATTCACTAAAATAATTAGAATTTGCCAAATCTGACAATGAAAATTGTCAGATGAAAGGAGGCCGCTCTTTATGCAATTGTTTCTTATCTTCTTAGTTTTTGTTTCTCCAAACTTTAAAGTTAAAGTAACAATCCATTATTTTCTTATCTTGATATTTAACTTTTTATAATAATTTTGAATTAAACAATTTATTTGCTTATATACCTAATATTTTTGTTATTTTTAATTTATTTTATCTTTTTTCCAAACATTTTAATTTTGCCCGAGGGCCACATAAAAATTGCTCCTGGAGCCGCATTTGGCCCGCGGGCCGTAGTTTGCCCAGGCTTGAGCTAAAAACTCGTTAACATTATTGTAGGCTCTCTCAAGCAACAATGTTTTAATGCTTCTTTGAAAGTTTTGGGTGGAAGTTCAACAATTGAAGCTGGTAATTTATTAAAGCACCTTATTCCATTAAAATTTGGGGACTGATGTGATTTGTTGAGCCTACAAGTGGGAATATTGATGTTAGCAATATATCTAGTGCCATAATTGTGGTTCTTAATATTATTGAACTCCCCCTCATCATACTTTGTTTTAACGAACAACAATGAAAAAATATAGGCTGAATGAAAAGTTAAAATTTTATTTTCAATAAAATATTGTTTGCACTTAGAGTCATGTTTAGCATTATTCATGATACGAATAGCTTTTTTTTGCAAAATAAAAATACTGTTGGCTACGGGGGCTAGTCCCCATTCTTTAATACAATACAGCATACGTGAATGAAAATGCGCATAGTAAGCAAGCTTCATGGTATCAATGTCTAAAGTTAAACTAAGTTTACGTAGCAGAAATAAAATAGATATAAGTTTACTTTCAACTCATTAACATGAGCTTTCCAGTTAAGTGTGCTATCAAGGTACACTCCAAGTATTTTAATGGGCGAAATGTTTATATTATTATCATTTAAAGTATTTTTAATGTTGATAGTCCAAGAACGGGATAATAAAAATGAATTAATGTGGCGACGTTTCGGCCAAGTTGGCCATAATCATGCCTTAAAAAGAAAAGCAAAATTTACCCTGTTGCAAATATAGGGTTTTATACAACAGGGTAAATTTTGCTTTTTCTTTTTAAGGCATGATTATGGCCAACTTGGCCGAAACGTCGCCACATTAATTCATTTTTTATTATCCCGTTCTTGGACTATCAACATTAAAAATAAGTTAAAAGGGATACAGCTCAACGTCTTGATCAACTATCATTTAAAGTTAACTTATTTACTATAAACCAGTCATTTGCGTGCTTCTATACAGGACTGGTTAGCAGGCCTAGTTATGTCATTCTAAGTAGCAGACATACATTGTTGTGCAACGCAATAAAATTTTCTAAATATCTACGCCAGAAATGAGAAAAAGTTATAATTAATGTATATACGTTATTAGTAATTATCTGCTGCCTCGTTAAAACTTCTCGCAAATTAAACTTTAGTTTAAAGGAATCGTTCGAAAGCTATTTAACACACATAATATTGATATCCATACAAAGGCGATAATGATATAGATCTACTATACTAGACCCGCTATACTAAGGTCCTATTCGGATGTAGCATAGTTTATATTCTGTAGGAGTAAGTTTTCAAACTATTTCAATAATACCGTTTAAATCTGGGCCCTGTTTCACGAAAGTGCAAGTCTTGTATACTACAAGTAAAAAGCTACAAGTTGACTAATTATTGTAATAAATTTGTTACACTGATGTACAAGTGTAGAATGGAAATTACTAGAGGTTTTTATAAAATTTTATTAAAAAACACTACTAGGTTACAAGTTTTATCTTAGATATCCTAGGACACGAGCATATTTGTGTAAAACTCCAATCAAATTTAATTATCTCCCCTACAAATCTTACAAACTATAAAAAGTACAAATCAAAACACAAACAATGTCCGGGAATTGGTTTAAAAAATGTTATACCAAAGCACCTCCAAACCTTCTCTATTAAAGCATAGAGATAAAGGGAATGACCGCTGAAGGGAAATAACCTTCTTCCCGGCAATCGTTCACTTTGTTTGTGGTTCTTCTTTTGTTTACATTGTTTTGAAAACTACTTTCAAATTAATCTTAAAAATGATATTTTAAAACAAAACTACACAAAAGAAATGTAAAAAACATGGCCAAGGAAATACGGGTAAAATAACCTGATTTGTTTACATAGTTTTTTTCCGCTTCCTTCTCGCAGGGATTTTTTTTTCTTAAGAATCAGTTGTGTCAAACTGACCTGTCAAAATTTTTAAAGTAGTCGATAGACTTTAATGGATAATTCAGGTGACATCCCGGTTTCAGACTTTTTTTGCAAACACAATACTTTTCCCATATAACAACGGTACTTTGTTCACACAAGGGGTTCAACCCCCATGACAGTTGTGTGAACGGGATTCGGTAGTTCCTAGTCAGTGCGGTAGTTCATATAACTAGCCCGTTTTCGGACCACCTCGAACCAGGGAGTTGGAGCACTGTGGCTCGCACCCCTACCCCTACTGTATGAATTTCTACATCACTGTAATGTATTTTCTATAAAGCTGGTCAAATAATACCTGAGCCTGAGTGGTTGGCACGGGACCGGGCTTCCAGTCCTTGTTCCAATGCGCTCCCCGCACGCTGTAAATCTGCTTCATCACGTTAACTCTTCTTAGTAAACTCATTATCAATTAATACTATTAATTCAAACAAAAAATCATTAAATCTAGTTGTTTACGAAAAAAATTAATCTAAATGATCAGCTGATCGTAGTTGCTGTTTAAGAAAAAAAACATAGAGATATATACTAGAGGGGGCTCAGCCTATCTTAATACATTGAGAGGCCTGAAACATTTTTAGTGGGGCTCTCAGGGGCTCTGTGTAACCTCATTGAAATCTCCTCCAAATCTCCAAGAGGGAGTTAAGGTTACAATTAATCAATTGTTTTCGGCTTCCCGCAGATTGTTTGTGTTGTGATTTGTATTTTAAACATTCTACTATATAATTTACTGTTTTTTTGTTCTGTTTATCTGATTATAATGATAATCGAATGTGGTCTGGTTACTTTTTCGGTGTTTCAAAATTCAACCAATAGGGCCCCTCTAGTAATATATCTCTATGTCTTAAAGGAGGTTTCAATGAGCCCCTATGAGAACCCCGAAAACATAGAGATATTATTATTTGAGAGGCCCTATTGGTGGAATTTTGAAACATCGAAAAAGTAACCGGAACACCTCCGAATATAAAATAAAAGAACAATTGATTTATTTTAACCTCAACTCACTCTTGGAGGAGGTTTTAATGAGGTTACACAGAGCCCTAAAATGATGTTTCAGGCCTCTAAACGTATTCAGATAGGCTATATTCCCTCTAGTATATATATCTCCATGGCCAGGAATTAGTACAACTGTCAACAAGTCACGCAACAAGCAACAAACTAGCATCATTTAGGTTAGGTCAGCATTTATTAGGTTTTTATTTTTATCTAAACAAAGATTTTGATAATTTTATACCAATTGTTTACACTGGGAACTCTTATTAAATAAACTTTTTATCATTTTATGTTTATTACTTATGTTGATAACTTTTGTTTGCTAATGCATTTCTTGTATTAACCTGGATAATCCAAATTATTTATAACAGTTATTAATACCTTGCTAAATAAATATTTAGAGTTGAAATATCATGTTTTTGAAAACCTAATACGCAACTTTGAATAAATGAAGCCAGCAGTTCGAATTTTGTTGGATTAATTTATTTCATCAGAGCTTTTGCACAAGCGATGCTTGGCATCCTCAGTGAATCTAATGAGCTCTGATGAAATAAGTTAATTTAACAAAAATCGGACTACTGTTTTCATTATTACTTATCCTAATTTTTATTTTATTAATAAATACGGCAACAAAAAATTTTTATCTAAAGTTATCTAAGGTCTAAAACTTTTACAAGAAACAAGATAAAAATTTTAATTATTTTACATACGCGGTAATAAAACGTATTTAAAGTAAAGTGAGCGTCACCTATGAGTTTCGATCTCTAAACCTTTAAGTTAAGTGCTGAAGACGCTTCTATCTGAGCTTACTATTTGAGGGAAATGCAGAGTGGGAGCTTTGGTTGACGCGTCAACCAAATATATTATTCTCCCGCTAGTTACTCCCTGTAGATTCAGACCAGAGATGTGTTTTTTTCTCCCTCTAAAAGAGGGAGAAAAAAACACATTATTTGGACACTTCTCTATTTGCTACTTTTCTATTCGCCTCTTGCCTATTCGTCTTTTAGGCCCGTATTCAAAGACGTTTTCCTAACATTTTCCTAACTTTTTCCTAACATTTTCCTAACATTCTCCTAACTTTTTCCTAACATTTTCCTAACACCTAACTTTTTCCTAACATTTTCCTAAATTTAGCATTCACTAAGGCAGTGCCATAGTGATCTGTTTCTCGATGGACACTCCTCACAAAGTAAACCCTTATTTATCGCCAAAATATTTTTATAAACACTTATTATATTTTTTCTAATTTTTACAATACATTTTGTTTTCTTATTATTAAAATTAATAAAATTATACAATTAGAAATAAACATAACTCCTCTTATGTATAGCCAAAATAATTATTACAATTATTATATTTTTGTAATTTTTATTATACATTTTTTGTTATTATATTGCTCTACCCAGCCGTCTTGACATAATCCTCTAATTTGTTCGAATACAAGTTTCCAGAATAATGTTGCTGAATAGTTTTTACTAACTTACTCAGTGCAGTTATGTAAATGAGTGCAATTTTAAGTCTAACTTGATACTTAGTAATGTCTTAGTAAGTTTTTAAGTAAGTTATAACTTTACGTGAATTATGTGGTCGTCGATGTTCTACTATTTGGCAGTTTTGGCTGGGTTGCAGTTTTGGTTAGGCAGTGCAATCAAGCATCGTAGGCTTAACCCTGAGGTAAGTCTTTAAGTACTGAGCTTTCAAACTTTTTAGAATTAACGTTTATTATAATTGTCATAAATTGTGTAAGGGGGTTTTCGGAAAATGATCTTCCCTTTCGGATACGCTTCGCACATCCTTTTCCTTTCCGACCGACTTAGCTCGTCCTGATTAAGATTGAAATTAAGTCCTGTAAGTATGGGAAATCTATTTTCATTGTAGCGTATTCATCCTTTGACGTACTTAGTACTTACTTCGATGCTTAACTAAATTCGTACTTAGTTCGATGCTGCTTAACTAAAGGACTTGACAACAACCTGTTGAAATAAAACTTGGCATACTTATTTATTGTGTAATGTTACACTACTGGTGAATCCGACTAACTGCAGTAATTAACTTATATATGTGTAATTACTTAAGCCTCATCGTACTTATAATGCTATTTTAAGCGATTTTTTGAAAAAAAATCGCGAATGAAATGACTCATGTGATGAGGGGGGCGCCCAGGAGTGTATCCAAAATCCGTTTTAGAGGTCACAAACCACGAAAAAATAGGTTTCGTGAAACTTTGTAAATAAATAAATAAATATATATATATATATATATATATATATATATATATATATATATATATATATATATATATATATATATATATATATATATTGTATTTGTTAGTTAAACAACTATATTTCTAACAGATCAATATTTTTTTATCAATCTTGGTACGAAACTCAACCTGAAGATCTTTTGATGATCCATTTTGTAAGCTCCAAGAAAAACATAGTTATTCACATTATAGATTTATTAATTACAGGTTAAGACCAGCAGAGGAAAGGTAGTTGGCAGCTATGAGTTTAGCAGATCTGGTGTTAGATATTCAGCATTCAGGAGCATACCATATGCCCAACCACCTGTTGGCTCTCTCAGATTTCAAGTTAGTATTTCATTCCTTTTTGCATGTGGAGTTTAAACTTAAGTGAATGTTGTTAAAATCGCCTTGGAGGGGGGCTTTAACCTCTTAGCCCTCCCTTCTAGGTGGGCCTCTCATTGCACTCTTGTCTACTGTTTTAGGTATAACTACTATGACACAATATAATTGTGCGAGAGACACCTAGGGAATGTAACAAGCAAAATGCGATGCTACATCTGGGGAGCTGTTCCATCATTCGACATTCGTCATCATTGATGGCTCGATATAATGTCATGTCCCACTCTGTTTCGTTACGTCTAACTTAGACGTAACGAAGGTAGACGTAAAGAAACAGAGTGGGACATGACATTATACAGAGCCCTCAATGATGACGAATGTCGAATAATGGAACAGTTCCCAGATGTAGCATTGCGTTTTGCTTGTTACATTCCCTAGGTGTCTCTCGCACAATTATATTGTGTCATAGTAGTTATACCTAAAACAGTAGACAAGAGTGCAATGAGAGGCCCACCTAGGAGGGAGGGCTAAGAGGTTAAAGCCCCCCTCCAAGGCGATTTTAACAACATTCACTTAAGTTTAAACTCCACATGCAAAAAGGAATGAAATACTATTCATGTGTCAACTATTCATGTTTTGCAAAATTCGGTAGTATCAAATGATATATAACTAGTATTATAATTATTAATGAATTAATATCAAATGTCAGCGAGACCTAAACATTTTTTTTATGACGATCTGTATTAAAGAAAAATAAAAGGCCCGTTCTAGAGCCCTTCGGCCCTTTCAGGATATACACCCTACGAGGACCTTCTCAAGTGGGTTGCAGCTACTATCGTCTGAGAATTAATTAAAGTTAAAGCATAACCCGGAATGTGAACCCTGGACTTCCATCATCATAATTATTCGTTTCTCACACTTTTTTAACTTACTGAGTGGTGGGTCCTTTACCTTACGCTAACCGTTTCCATCATTCCTTCTGTCTGCATGAGTTTGTGTTCCTGTGTCACGCACAGCTCTCTCTTTGATTAAGCCTTAGGGTTGGAACTTGGCTCTAGTCAGACTGAAGGTCTAGCTGTCCTGTCCGAAATGTACAATTTTGTTAGGCCTCGTCAATTTATTTAGCTGAGTACACAGATGTATAAAATTCATGTCAAATTGAAAATTTGATTAACCGTGTTGAAATTTGGCACAAATTTATCTCTCTAAGTGACAAATAGATTTGCAAATATCATTTTCCATTGGCGGAATTGAGTGCCTATACGATGACGGCCACGGAGGCAGATCTGACGACCTGTATTAGTATTGGTTAAATACTAACAGATTAGATGGCGATACTTTTGGTAAAAGTTGTTAAGTTTTAACAAATTTTAGGATTTATTGCACTTGGATGAAGTTTTTTTTATCTCTACGGGTAGAGCTATTGCTTTATCAAAGGTCACGAGTTTTTGAAAGGCTAGAGCCTCAGTGTTGCGAAGTTTCAAATGGACAACTTACAGGACTGGCAGAGAGTGCTCTTAACCACACCTAGGTATGACTACTGTTAAATAATAAAATTGGTATAACTTAGTTATGTAATATGAAATTTGGCAGAGACCTCAAGCCATGGAGCCGTGGGGCGGTGTGAGGAACGTTACAGATGACGCCCCTTACTGCACCCAGTACAACATCCTGTCCACCCAAGACTTCCACGAAGACTCTTTCTTCGGTCAGGAAGACTGTCTCTATCTCAGCGTCTTCACTCGTCAGGTAAAACTTAAATGATAGAAAAGAAACCTGTCTTATTTTACCTCATGTAAAACAACCTGCCAATTCGGACAGGTTGTTCTATGGCCTGTCAAAAAAACGCGGGTTTCATTCCAATAGCATTATTAATAGAAGATATAGCCATAGATAAACAATATTAACATAGATGGTTCACTCCCGAGTGTAGTAGGAACACTCAACTGACAAGTTTTTGTTTATGATTTAAGTTGGGGGCCTCATCACTAGAGTCTTGAAGAGCGCTAGTAGTAAACATATATTTGCTCTATTCTCATAGATTGTGCTGTAGTATTTTTTTTAAATACAAACAATTGCCAATCGTTTAGTAAAATAAAATAAAAGTAAACAAAGATCTATGGTATGAGTATTCGCGATGTATTTTTGTTTTTTAAAACTTGGGGGCCTCATCACGCGAAGCAGCACCATCGTTTTCTTAAAAAAATAACAATAATTTATTTTCAGTGTTTTAGACTTAAGATTTAAATTTGCTATCTAAATATAACATCTCGGGTTGGCGCAAACAGATAAGTAAATGGAAACAAACAAAAATTGATACTGACATTAGAGGTTCAAATCCAAGGGGGGACTGGGTGAAGTAAGAGTGAGATATTAAATTTTTCACTTTTTACCACTTTATACGAAATTCTTATAGAGCTTTCTTGGGATCACTCATTCATCGACTCCTCATCATTCTAGCGCTGAAAAGCGGATGGAAAGACTTGATTACCCTCAACAGCTCGTTGTTAGGTTGAATAAAAATAAATAAATAAAAATGACAGAAATAAAAATATGTGACAGTTTCACGCTTCAACCACTAGATTGTACTACTTGAGCCTCCTGCATCCCATCAACTATTTTTTTTTAAATCTTTGAGTGAGCCATCTATGTTAATATTGTTTATCTATGGATATAGCGGGGTTTCACCTCTGTTGATTTGATATGGAATAAACCAGGGGGGGTTAACTTAAATGAGGAAAAGTTTGGATTCCATTATCGCAAGCTACTAAAAATAGCGCTGCGGCGGACCGGTGCGGACAACTTATGAACTAACCCAATAGCTTTCCAAAGATGACTGATTATATTTTTATATTTAAATTTATGAATACCATGACAATTCTTGGTTATGACAGCTACATTTATTATTATTATAAAATTGATTGTTTTCTGTATGTATTTACCACATGACCAAATAGAAACACTAGTTAGAAACGGTTTTTTTTGAGGTTATAGACTGTTACAACATGGCGGCCAATGATATTGTCATACAAGACTTTTAGACATAAAAATACGTAACTTTAAAAGTATAAAAGCTACAAAAATCGTTTTGTACTTTTTTTTATTCTGTCAAAAAATGCTGTTTAGATAATATATTTACATAAATACAAAAAAAAAAAAAAATTAAATAAAAAACGACTTATAGTGACATTTAGAACTTTGCTGCCTCCGTGATAAGCGTTGGTATACTTTTGAATACATTTTTCGATAGCTAACACATAGGCCCATTTGTATAAAAATTATAAAAATTTCCTTACAGACCGTTTTGGAGTAATTAGGCCCTAAAGTTACAATTGTTTAAAAAATTCACTATTAGGTGCGATATTTTGATTTTTGCTGCCCCCGTCATGAACTTTATACTTTTGAATACATTTTCGATAGCTAACACATATGCCCATTTGTATAAAAATTTCCTTACAGACCGTTTTGGAGTAATTAGGCCCTAAAGTTACAATTGTTTAAAAAATTCACTATTAGGTGCGATATTTTGATTTTTGCTGCCCCCGTCATGAACGTTTTTATACTTTTGAATACATTTTTCGATAGCTAACACATATGCCCATTTGTATAAAAATTATAAAATTTCCTTACAGACCGTTTTAGAGTAATTAGGCCTAAAGTTACAATTGTTTAAAAAAATTCACTATTAGGTGCGATATTTTGATTTTTGCTGCCCCCGTCATGAACGTTTTTATACTTTTGAATACATTTTTCGATAGCTAACACATATGCCCATTTGTATAAAAATTATAAAAATTTCCTTACAGACCGTTTTGGAGTAATTAGGCCTAAAGTTACAATTCTTTAAAATTTAACTATTAGGTGCGATATTTGATTTTTGCTGCCCCCGTCATGAACGTTTTTATACTTTTGAATACATTTTTCGATAGCTAACACATATGCCCATTTGTATAAAATTATAAAAATTTCCTTACAGACCGTTTTGGAGTAATTAGGCCCTAAAGTTACAATTTCTTTAAAATTTAACTATTAGGTGCGATATTTTGATTTTTGCTGCCCCCGTCATGAACGTTTTTATACTTTTGAATACATTTTTCGATAGCTAACACATATGCCCATTTGTATAAAAATATAAAAATTTCCTTACAGACCGTTTTGGAGTAATTAGGCCCTAAAGTTACAATTTTTAAAATTTAACTATTAGGTGCGATATTTTGATTTTTGCTGCCCCCGTCATGAACGTTTTTATACTTTTGAATACATTTTTCGATAGCTAACACATATGCCCATTTGTATAAAAATTATAAAAATTTCCTTACAGACCGTTTTGGAGTAATTAGGCCCTAAAGTTACAATTTCTTTAAAATTTAACTATTAGGTGCAATATTTTGATTTTTGCTGCCCCCGTCATGAACGTTTTTATACTTTTGAATACATTTTTCGATAGCTAACACATATGCCCATTTGTATAAAAATTATAAAAATTTCCTTACAGACCGTTTTGGAGTAATTAGGCCCTAAAGTTACAATTTTTTAAAATTTAACTATTAGGTGCGATATTTTGATTTTTGCTGCCCCCGTCATGAACGTTTTTATACTTTTGAATACATTTTTCGATAGCTAACACATATGCCCATTTGTATAAAAATTATAAAAATTTCCTTACAGACCGTTTTGGAGTAATTAGGCCCTAAAGTTACAATTTTTTAAAAAATTCACTATTAGGTGCGATATTTTGATTTTTGCTGCCCCCGTCATGAACGTTTTTATACTTTTGAATACATTTTTCGATAGCTAACACATATGCCCATTTGTATAAAAATTATAAAAATTTCCTTACAGACCGTTTTGGAGTAATTAGGCCCTAAAGTTACAATTGTTTAAAAATTCACTATTAGGTGCGATATTTTGATTTTTGCTGCCCCCGTCATGAACGTTTTATACTTTTGAATACATTTTCGATAGCTAACACATATGCCCATTTGTATAAAATTATAAAAATTTCCTTACAGACCGTTTTGGAGTAATTAGGCCCTAAAGTTACAATTCTTTAAAATTTAACTATTAGGTGCGATATTTTGATTTTTGCTGCCCCCGTCATGAACGTTTTTATACTTTTGAATACATTTTTCGATAGCTAACACATATGCCCATTTGTATAAAAATTATAAAAATTTCCTTACAGACCGTTTTGGAGTAATTAGGCCCTAAAGTTACAATTTTTAAAATTTAACTATTAGGTGCGATATTTTGATTTTTGCTGCCCCGTCATGAACGTTTTATACTTTTGAATACATTTTTCGATAGCTAACACATATGCCCATTTGTATAAAAATTATAAAAATTTCCTTACAGACCGTTTTGGAGTAATTAGGCCCTAAAGTTACAATTGTTTAAAAATTCACTATTAGGTGCGATATTTTGATTTTTGCTGCCCCCGTCATGAACGTTTTTATACTTTTGAATACATTTTTCGATAGCTAACACATATGCCCATTTGTATAAAAATTATAAAAATTTCCTTACAGACCGTTTTGGAGTAATTAGGCCCTAAAGTTACAATTTCTTTAAAATTTAACTATTAGGTGCGATATTTTGATTTTTTGCTGCCCCGTCATGAACGTTTTTATACTTTTGAATACATTTTTCGATAGCTAACACATATGCCCATATGAATAAAAAATAATAAAAATTTCCTTACAGACCGTTTAGGAGTAATTAGGCCCTAAAGTTACAATTGTTTAAAAAATTCACTATTAGGTGCGATATTTTGATTTTTGCTGCCCCCGTCATGAACGTTTTTATACTTTTGAATACATTTTTCGATAGCTAACACATATGCCCATTTGTATAAAAATTATAAAAATTTCCTTACAGACCGTTTTGGAGTAATTAGGCCCTAAAGTTACAATTGTTTAAAATTTCACTATTAGGTGCGATATTTTGATTTTTGCTGCCCCCGTCATGAACGTTTTTATACTTTTGAATACATTTTCGATAGCTAACACATATGCCCATTTGTATAAAAATTATAAAAATTTCCTTACAGACCGTTTTGGAGTAATTAGGCCCTAAAGTTACAATTTTTAAAAATTCACTATTAGGTGCGATATTTTGATTTTTGCTGCCCCACCCCTGATTTACTTTAGCCAATAGTCCACTTTCCTTACACGCACGGGCAAAACATAAATATTTTTTTAATATATCATGGGGGTATCAAATTGTAGGTATTGATGGGTATTGATGCATCGCTTTTTTAATATGGTGACCATTACA
Organism: Microvelia longipes; assembly: GCA_018340805.1. Classification (NCBI taxonomy): domain Eukaryota; kingdom Metazoa; phylum Arthropoda; class Insecta; order Hemiptera; family Veliidae; genus Microvelia; species Microvelia longipes. Next base: position 6,775,799 of record JACMZG010000032.1, on the reverse strand, counting down.
CCCGCCAAAAATATCCAAAACCACCAAAAAATGGTTTCCCCCCTCCCCTCTCCAACCAAGCCATATGGAGCAGCCCTAAAAATATGAAAAAATGCTCAATAAAAGCCTTATACGGGACATTGAAATTCTTTAGATAAAATGTTTCAATAGTTAATTTTAGTAATTTTAAAATTGCACATACGCGCATGTTAGAAAAATAAATATTTTCTTTAAAAAAATCATGTGAGGTATTAAATTGTAGGTATCCTCTTTCAAAATGGCGAACATTACACCCGCCAAAAATATTAAACCAGCAAAAAATTGTTGTGCCCCCCTCCCCCTTCCAACTAACCCATAAGGAGCAGCCCTAAAAATATGAAAAAAATGCTCAATAAAAGCCCTATACGGGCCATTAAAATTCTTCGAATAAAAAGTTTCAAAAGTTAATTTTAGCAATTATAAAAATGCGCATACGCACATTTTTTGGTACTCCGCATATATGTGGGGTATCAAATTGTAGGTATTAACGGGTAGAATACAAATATGCATCGCTTTTTCAAAATTAAATGTAGCTAGTAACGAGCAAGCGCATAAAGGCGAGCGAAGCGAACCTCAATGTTTTTTAATGATATTTTATCATATATACTCAATAGAATGTACTGATAAGCAAACACATATAAGCGAGCCCTACAATGTTTTGTAATGTTTTACTCTTTACTTTAAAACTAGTAATGCGTTGCATCAAGAACTCACGTCAAAATAATACATCAAATAAAATTATTTATTTAAAGCGACCGAAGATAGTCTATCAAAACATACGGACGCTATACTCTCTTAAAGTATACATTCAAAAAGGTTCGCTTCGCTTGCTAGCATAGGTATCTTTAACATTTTACATGGTATATAAGGCTCGCTTCGCTCGCTACATTGCGTATATTTATAATATTACATAAAAAAAGGCTCGCTTCGCTCACTAGATTGCGCATATTTATAATAATACATAGTAAAAAAGGCTCGCATCGCTCGCTAGATCGCGCAGATTTATAATAATAATAGTAAAAAAGGCTCGCTTCGCTCGCTAGATTACATATATTTGTAATAACACATAGTAAAAAAAAAGCTCACTTTGCTCGCTAGATTACGTATATTTATAATAACAAATGGTAAAAAAAAGGGCTCGCTTCGCTTGCTAGATTGCGTATATTTATAATAATACCAAGTTATAAAAGGCTCGCTTCGCTCGCTTAATCGCGTATATTTATAATATTACGTAGTGAAAACTACTCTACTTTTTAAGAGCTTTGAAACGATATACAACACGATTTTTTCGCTCGGAATTTTTTTTCCGGTTCGCCATATTTGCCGCCATTTTGAAAATATATTCCGGAATATTACTAAAAGCTATTCAGCTTTGACACATAGTCAATTTTACATATATACAAGTATCTAAAGTATATTACAATTGATCTTTCTCATGTAAATACTTATAAAATTTGTAAAAATACATTTTTATTTACAATTATGGCCGCCATGTAGAATTTTTCGGAATTTAGTATATACCATTTTTTGTTCTACTAATCAAGAGCTTTACAACGATATATTACTCGAGTTATTCCTTTAATTTTAAATTTTTTGAGTTCATTATTTTAGCCGCCATTTTTAAATTATTAAAAAAAATTATAATTTGACCATGAAACATATATTTTCTTTTTCTACTCTTTAAGAGCTTTAAAACGATATACAACACGATTATTTCGCTCAAAATTTTTTTATCCGGTCCGCCATATTGGCTGCCATTTTGAAAATATTTTTCGGAATATTACCAAAACTATAGAGCTCTGACACATAATTAGTTTTACCTGTATACAAAATTTTATCAAAATCGGTCAATTTTTACGGCAGTTATCGCGACACATACAAACAAACATACGCGCCGTCCTAATCTTCTGAAATGTAAGAACTCACTTACGTTCGTTCAACAAGTACTTTTACCCATTTCTATGCAATCATTAGGGTTATGGTACACCATAACCCTAATGATTGCATCTATGTTATGAATTCTGGCAATATTCAAACTTAAAAATATTACCGGAATTAAGTGTTATTGGTATAAAATTTCTAGAAAATGTCCGTATTAGGTATGGTATGCTCCAATTTAACTTTCTAAAGCAATCGTAGAAGAAATACATTTTGGCAACCAGATTGCCGTACCAAAACAATAGATGGTTATTTAAACTCACAATGGTGAATTTAGTGAGGGTAGGTACTAATTTCAAAGCGATCTGAATTATTTGGGGTGATGCATTTGAAATGTACCACCCAGTATGTATGTTATTATTGAGGTATTGATTGGTTAAAACGAAAATTATGTAAAAGGATTGTTAAACATCTGCCAGACTGTAATCACGTCAACATATTATAATAAAATAATACTATACATTTTTTGGTGGGGGGGGGGGTAATCTTGATTTGCAAGTCTATAATTAGATATGGTTTTCTGTCTCATCTTAGATAGCTATTTTTCACGTAGATCCTTATAATTCTCTACTTTTCATATTTTTTTTGATTAAAATAATACATAAATCATTAAAATTGTTTGAATAATAAGCAAGAAATTAATAATATGAAACATTTCAAAATATCTTATTTAAATTGCTTTTTATAAACACTCCTTGTAATTCCCGTGAAACTCGTAGTTACAGGGCAGCAACGTAGTGCCTATGCAATTACAGCTTTATCGTGGTAGACTTTTTAGAGTGTATTACTTTTTCCTCCTTTGTGTGTAGAACCTTTCCTCGACCTTCAGACTTGTTCTTTAGAATGTTATATGCTAAATATACTGTTTCTGTTGCTGAATACACAGAATATACTGTTGTACGCCTTGGACTTGTTTCACTTGTCCACAAAAAATCAGAAATTGAAAATTCGTTCTTGAGGTCGGCCGTCGCGTCGGCAGGTACCATCCACCGAGGCGGCCGACAGCTGTATAATAGTTGCGGAAATTTATTTTCAGACAAAACAAGCTGCCAAGTATGGAATTAAGCGTCCCCATCTCATTTATTAAAAATCGTAGAATAACACGGGCCGCTCTTATACAGGGTGGGCCAAAAGTCTCCCCCTCCCTCTTAAATTTTGAACCGTTTGACATAATTTATTGAAACCTGGGGTACGTTTCTCATGTAAAGGGTACTTTGTTTTGATGGTGTTGTTAACTTCGGGTGTCCCATTTAACACCGGATTTTTGGAAAAAATGTAAAAAAGTAAATGGGAAGGTATACTTTTATTGGACGTTTTGGATTCTAGGGATGAACTTAAAACTTCCAGCTTAGGTATTGACTTTAGGGCAAAATTGACAAGTTTAACCGTGGGGCTTTGGGTGAACTCACACCGGATGGCCAATCCGGTTATGTTTTCTAATTTCCACTTGATATTTTCAGACCTTATTACTTACTTTATCACCCAAATTTCAATTTAAGGTCCTACCGACTGCGCCACTTTAACCGTGGGGCTTTGGGTGAACTCACACCGGATGGCCAGTCCGGAACCCCACAGAAAAAGGGGATTCCTTTGACTAGGAATCCTGGCCTAATCAAGTCTGAAAGTATTAGAAAATGAACTAATTCCTATAACTTGAACATCAGAAGAAAGACTGATATATTAAAATATTTTACAATTAACAGATTGACACTGAAATGACAGTGACATTTCCAATAGAAAGATATCAGGGTCAGGGGGGGTTAACTTAAATGAGGAAAAGTTTGGATTCGATTATCGCAAGCTACTAAAAATAGCGCGCGGCGGACCGGTGCGGACAACTCATGAACTAACCCCAATAGCTTTCCAAAAATGACTGATTATATTTTTATATTTAAATTCATGAATACCATGACAATTCTTGGTTATGACAGCTACATTTATTATTATTATAAAATTGATTGTTTTCTGCATGTATTTTTCACAAAAACGGTTCTCCGTTGCATGTTCTATATTTCCAAAATTCAGAAACTAAAAGTAAATAGAAACCTCTTTAAAACTTCCAGAGAACGCTAATGATGGCAGATAAGTATATTTCATTTAATTAATTTATTGATTTAGTCGATTTTATCAGGTAATTACATTTAATCACATGTGCGCATCTCGCCGATGTAATTAAAATACAGGCTGCATTAAATGCCAAAATCTATCTTTTAGCACGTGTAAAACTTTAGCCACTATTTCATTATTACCTGATTGAATCAATTAAATTAATAAATTACTTGAATGAAAAACTTAAAAATAATCACAAGTGTTCTGTGTAAGATTAAAGTGGTAGGGTTAGTTAGAAGTATAACTATACAAAGTATAAAAATTAAATTTCAAACTGACTGTGGGCATAAAGCGGGAAATTAAGACACGCCCACTCAATTGAAAGGTAGGTCCGCCGCAGCGCTAGCGTCGTCCGGAATCCAAATTTTCCCACCATTGAGTCGACAGTCTTACTGTTTAAGTATCTATAGTCTCTGATCAGGGTGTTAATCAGAAAACATAAGTAGCATTCAGAGTTTATACGTTTATTGATAAAACTAAGTTGACATATATTGTATTAAAATAATTAGTATAATAGTAGGTATGCTTAACAGGTCTAGGTAAGATCAGTCAGTTTTCCAAGTTACTCAATATTACTACTATGCACATACAAACGGTAAACTCTACTATAAGACAAAGAATTACTTACAGGTCGCTGCGACGATAAAGGTGAGGAGCATCTTATCTCTTACTCTATTCTCAAGCTGATACTAATTGGTTACTGAAACCTTACTTCAACCTTACCTTGACTATTTGATTACTGTATTGTTACTACTCTAATAACTCTTCTATCACTTCTCGACGATTCATTACTGATCTGTTACTACTCATGACTCTCTGACTCTCATGACTTTTTGGTAACTTAAAGTAGTCGTATCGACTTCGGACCGGTTTCATTCGATTCAGCGTCTCAAAAAACATAAATATTGACCTTTTTCGCGGCAAAAAATATTAACCCTAAATTTTGCCGATTTTTTTTTAAATTTCGCTGACTCAGCAAACCAGGTTAATGACGTCACAAAAACCTGGTTTTCAATAGGGTTCGTGTCCTCCCAAAGGTTAATTTTTGTACCAAGTTTAGTTACAAAATATTCATCGTTCGAAAGATAGAGTGTTTACAAGAAAGTGTCTAGAAATACACACACACACACACACACACACATATATATATATATATATATATAATATATATATATATATATATATATATTATATATATATATATATATAATATATATATAATATATATATATATATATAATATATATATATGCCTATGTGTTAGCTATCGAAAAATGTATTTAAAAGTGTACCAACGCTCATGACGGGGGCAGCAAAAATCAAAATATCGCACCTAATAGTGAATTTTTTAAAAAATTGTAACTTTAGGGCCTAATTACTCCAAAACGGTCTGTAAGGAAATTGTTATAATTTTTATACAAATGAACATATGTGTTAGCTATCGAAAAATGTATTCAAAAGTATACCAACGTTCATGACGGGGGCAGCAAAAATCAAAATATCGCACCTAATAGTGAATTTTTTAAAAAAATTGTAACTTTAGGGCCTAATTACTCCAAAACGGTCTGTAAGGAAATTTTTATAATTTTTATACAAATGGGCATATTGTTAGCTATCGAAAAATGTATTCAAAAGTATAAAAACGTTCATGACGGGGCAGCAAAAATCAAAATATCGCACCTAATAGTGAATTTTTTAAACAATTGTAACTTTAGGGCCTAATTACTCCAAAACGGTCTGTAAGGAAATTTTTATAATTTTTATACAAATGGGCATATGTGTTAGCTATCGAAAAATGTATTCAAAAGTATAACAACGTTCATGACGGGGGCAGCAAAAATCAAAATATCGCACCTAATAGTTAACTTTTAAAGAAATTGTAACTTTAGGGCCTAATTACTCCAAAACGGTCTGTAAGGAAATTTTTATAATTTTTATACAAATGGGCATATGTGTTAGCTATCGAAAAATGTATTCAAAAGTATAAAAACGTTCATGACGGGGGCAGCAAAAATCAAAATATCGCAACTAATAGTGAATTTTTTAAAAAATTGTAACTTTAGGGCCTAATTACTCCAAAACGGTCTGTAAGGAAATTTTTATAATTTTTATACAAATGGGCATATGTGTTAGCTATCGAAAAATGTATTCAAAAGTATAAAAACGTTCATGACGGGGGCAGCAAAAATCAAAATATCGCAACTAATAGTGAATTTTTTTAAAAAATTGTAACTTTAGGGCCTAATTACTCCAAAACGGTCTGTAAGGAAATTTTATAATTTTTTATACAAATGGGCATATGTGTTAGCTATCGAAAAATGTATTCAAAAGTATAAAACGTTCATGACGGGGGCAGCAAAAATCAAAATATCGCACCTAATAGTGAATTTTTTAAACAATTGTAACTTTAGGGCCTAATTACTCCAAAACGGTCTGTAAGGAAATTTTATAATTTTTATACAAATGGGCATATGTGTTAGCTATCGAAAAATGTATTCAAAAGTATAAAAACGTTCATGACGGGGGCAGCAAAAATCAAAATATCGCACCTAATAGTGAATTTTTTAAACAATTGTAACTTTAGGGCCTAATTACTCCAAAACGGTCTGTAAGAAATTTTTATAATTTTTATACAAATGGGCATATGTGTTAGCTATCAAAAATGTATTCAAAAGTATAAAAACGTTCATGACGGGGCAGCAAAAATCAAAATATCGCACCTAATAGTGAATTTTTTAAACAATTGTAACTTTAGGGCCTAATTACTCCAAAACGGTCTGTAAGGAAATATTTATAATTTTTATACAAATGGGCCTACGTGTTAGCTAACAAAAAACGTAATCAAAAGTATAGCGAACGATTTAATATAATATAATTTATATAATTAAATAATAAAGTCGCCATGACAGTTTTGGTAAAATAACCTGACATGTAAAAAAAAAAAACCGTTTCTAACTAGTGTTTCTATTTGGTCATGTGGTATGTATTTTTCACAAAAACGGTTCGCCGTTGCATGTTTTATATTTCCAAAATTCAGAAACTAAAAGTAAATAGAAACCTTTTTAAAACTTCCAGAGAACGCTAATGATGGCAGAGTATATTTCATTTAATTAATTTATTGATTTAGTCGATTTTATCAGGTAATTACATTTAATCACATGTGCGCATCTCGCCGATGTAATTAAAATACAGGCTGCATTAAATGCCAAAATCTATATTTTAGCACGTGTAAAACTTTAGCCACTATTTCATTATTACCTGATTGAATCGATTAAATTAATAAATTACTTAAATGAAAAACTTAAAAATAATCACAAGTGTTCTGTGTAAGATTAAAGTGGTAGGGTTAGTTAGAAGTATAACTATACAAAGTATAAATATTAAAATTTCAGTCTGACTGTGGGCATAAAGCGGAAAATTAAGACACGCCCACTCAATTGAAAGGTAGGTCCCCCGCCGCGCTAGTGTCGACCGGAATCCAAATTTTCCCACCATTGAGTCGACAGTCTTACTGTTTAAGTATCTATAGTCTCTGGAATAAACCCTGAACTGTTTCAGGACTAGAAAAGCAAGTCCGAAGATTAAATTAAATTATAAAATAGGACTATCTTATAAAATAAGTGATTTTTATATATGAGAGGATGCGTAGCGATTCCGGTGAGATGGAATCGTCAAGAAAGGGTTTCGGGGATACCCCTTACCCGAGTTTTTAAGTTCCATATAAAGCAGTTTTTTTTCCAAAAACGGAGCTCTAGTGTCTGAAAACAATTTATTTTGCACCTTTCACTTTTCCTGTGGGAAAAGTAGGTATACCGGATAAAAATAGTATTATTGTGCTTGCGAAATAATCCGTAACCGGGATTTCACCGGAATTATCCCTTTCAGAAGTTTTTAAGATCTACTAACTGGTTTCCGAGAGCCCAGCCGTGATTATCTACGTGATAAGATGTATCAATCTTCGGGTTAAAGGATTTACAGGACTATAGAGTAGAGTAAGAAAACCACTGGTCTGGTATTTCACTCCAGGGCTCCACAATATGCTGACTCAGCAACATTTTAAAATTATTATAATTATTTCATTTTTAAACTTTTTGAAAAAAGTTTCAAATAAAAGTTGTAGTACTTAAGAAAACAAATATTTTTAGTCCTGGTTATTATTTGAAAATTACCTTACACCATAGCTTCGGCTGATTAGTCTTTAAAGGTGTAAAATAAATAAAAAAAAAAACAGACAATGTTAACATGTTTATCTCCAGACGGTGTATAATGTAAAGTTTATTAACTAGTTTTTAGGGAGTAAAGAAGCTCTTTTCACTCCCAAGGGAGAAAAGTGTTTTCTATTATTGGGTTATTAGAGCCAATTATATCATTTTTTAGGGGAGTAGTATTCCCTAAATTTATACAGGTGACCAATCAGTTTTTTTGTAATTTTACCGGGGGTGGCACCCCAAAAATTTATAAGAGGGACCCGACAAAAAAATATATTGACTCAAAATCCGTTTCAGGTCAATAGAAGTTGTTTGGAGCAAAAAATTTTTTTTTTTCAAAATAAAATCAACGTCTGGAGATAAAATCTTGTATTCACCTCTGGAGTAAAATGCTATTTTACCCCTCGGATTACCTCCCTCGGCTTCGCTTTGGGAGTTAAAAATATTTGTTTTCTTCAACACTACGACTTTTATTCGTAACTTTTTTTGAAATTCTATAAAATTAAATAGTTAGAATAATTTTAAAATGTTGCTGAGTCAGCATATTGTGCAGCCCCGGAGTGAAACTGGTGGTTTTCTTACTCTACTCTATGGTCTTGTAATTCTTATGACACAAATGGTTCATAAATCTTATCTCGTAGAAAATGACTCATAGGCTCTCATTATAGAAAATGGCTTATATTGTCTTCGTCACTTTTTTATTATCAATAGTTTAACCAATCACCAATAATTATAACCAATCTGTACGTCCTAATTAATTTTTATTCCAGACTGACAGCAGACGAAGGAAGCCAGTAATGGTTTACATCCATGGTGGAGGGTTCGAATCATGGTCTGGAGCTAGACTACATGGACCAGAGTACTTCATGGATCTCGATATCGTGGCAGTGTTCGTTAACTACAGACTCGGACCATTTGGTAAGTAACACTAAGAAAACATCCCTTGTACAATTTAATGTCACAAATTCGTGCTCTTACACAATAACTTAAAATGCCTTTTTTTTTTTTTTTTTTTTTTTTTTAACTTAAGGGTTAAAACCCTTAAACAAAATTCAAAATAGTCATTTTTCTCAACTCAAAGATAAAATACCATTGAAAGATACCATGGGCTTTGTTTATAAAGTCCCTTGTAGAGATTGCCCTGCTCAATATGTTGGTGAGTCACGTCAAACATGGCAAAATCGTAGAGACCAACATGAAACTAACATACGAAGTAAAAATAGCAATAAATATACTGCCCTTACTACTCATGTGAAAACTAAAAAACATGTATTTGATTTTGATAATACTAAGGTGATTGACATGGAAAATAATAATAAAAAACGCCTATTACTTGAAGCAATTCATATCTCGAAAGATCAAATAATGTAAATTTCAAAAAAGATGCTAGAAGTATGAATAAACATTACAGTCATATATTCAACAACCCCAATTAAATCATTTCAGCTATTCAGTCTTTCATATTTTATTTGTTTTTAATTTAATTTAATATTTTCATATCAGTCTTTCAGTTGTTTCTCTGTAGCCTCCATCATAGATAAAGGATATAATATCCTCCATCTTATGTAGTTAAAATTACTTAATTTTTATTTATTAAATGATTTTAAATTTATTTTAATCTTGTAAATTTTAACTATCTTTTCAACTTTTCATGTAAGTTAATTATAATTAATTTAGTATAAAAAAGAAAATTAAAAATTTCTATCTTGCAGTATTAAATATATGACTGTTTTATTTTCACTCTTTTAGCCTCTTTTTTGTTATTTTTAGGTGATTTTTTAAACATTTTTGACTAAAGAGATAATAAATATCTCTGGTTATTTATAACTTGATACAACTTCTGTTAGATGTTTTCCTCTTAGTATAGTATTGTAAGTAATTTATCTGTTATACATTTTCTTAATTCGAATGGTACTTTTTGTAGTTTTTTAAAATTCTTGTTATTGGTTTTCAAATTTATTATTTATTTTCTTTTTATTTTTAGACATGAATATGATTCGTAGTGGAGTCGAAATATAGTTATGTAAGAAGAATTTGTTTGTATATTTCCCTGAAGTGTCAAGAAAATATTAATAAAATGCCTTACCTAAGGGCCCGTTCTGAGAGGACATAAAAAATAGTAAACTTACTAACTTAGTTGGCTTATCTAGCTTATCTATTATTTATGCAACTCTCTCTATCCAGCCATTATCTTGGATTGAATTTAATTGATTCCATTTTTGAATTAATCCAACACGCTGTATCCACATGACGTCACTTTAAATACTTCAAAAAATATACATTTTATAGTAGAAGTGTTTCTAATGATGTTTTAAAGTTGTTAGAAATTTTTTTAAGAGAGAATGAGCTTATGAGGTTGGGGTCATGGAGAGGGGGAGGGGTGGGGGAGGTGGGGGAGGAATTTAGAAGGGAGGTGGACTGATCAAAAATATATGTCTAAGAATTGATGTCATGTTAAACTTAATGCATATTATTATATTACGTGTATGTATTATATTAATGTATATTATTATATTACATTTATGTATTATATTAATGTATATTATGTTCAAGGGTTTCTGAGTACAGAAGATAGTCTATTGCCAGGAAACTACGGCCTGAAAGATCAGCTTATGGCCTTACGATGGGTTAGGGAGAATATTGGTAAATTTGGTGGGGATACCAGGATGGTGACGTTGTTTGGTCAATCTGCTGGTGCAGCGAGTGTTCATTACCATATCAAGTCATCTAAATCTCAAGGTATGTACGTGTGTGTGGTACCAGTATGATGAAAGTTTTAATTTTAGCTATGACTAAACTAGTAACTAAATTGCATATAATCCTTTGAATCTAGCCTCCCTATCCAGTCCCATTGTTGGTAACCTAGCATCAATGACGTTTATCCCAGTTAGAAAAAATAATTATAACCCTAATAATAATAAACCATTAATAGAAGAAGCGCCTCCGTGGTCGAGGTCGTTAAGGCGTCAGTTATTACACTGACCTTTGACACCACAGAGGTCTAGGGTTCGCATCCCAGGTAACGCTCTCAGTTTATATAAGAATACACTGTGAGCGTAACGGTTGCCACTACCAGGGGGTATCCCTGATGGGTAATAAGGCTCTAAATGGGTATTATAATTATTATATTAATAGAAATTCTAATATGTCAAACCAACCAAACCAAAAATTCACATCAAGTTACTAGGGGTTGGAAGATCAGTTTACCTGATCTTGGAAACTCCACTCAACGGGTTGGGAAGTTCAAGAGGGAGTCGCTGGTAAAAATATATGTAGAATAGAGCAGTGAAATATAATATTGATATATGAGGGTGAAGTTACTAAAATACTGAAAAAAGCAGTATTGATTTGATAAGGCTGGGTGAGTATTCTCAAACCCGCAATACACAAATAAAGATAAAGATGGGTGAGTAATCTCAAACCCGCAGTACCTGAGTATAGATGAGCATCAGACTATTAAACATAAAAATTTGATTCTGAGGGAAATAAACAGTATACTCAAAATTGACTCTTGATGAATAAATGTAATTGTTATTATAGAAAATAAATGATTATACAAAATAAAGATAGTAATACATATAGTGTAAAAACGAGTTAATCTCAAAAAAGTACAGTTTAAATATACTACATGAATGAATAAGCAATTAATATTATTCAAATTTTATTTATCTTACTCTTATTCAAAATCAAGAATTACTCATGAGAACGTACAAGTAGAAAACCCCAAAACACACTAGTATTTAGATTAACATAAAGCTTAATCTAAATTAGTGGTGCATAAAATAAAACAAAATAATGAAAGAATAAGGTATATGTGACGTCTCACAAACAGAGTACGTGACATAAGAACAAGTGAGATACAAAATAAAATGTAGAAGTATTTATTTATATATTTTTTTTTTTATTTTATGTGTCTGTTATAGTTCACTTTAATAAAACAATAAAACGATTTTTTGTTTATAATTGAGTTATTGTTGTTCAAAAATGTAACCTTGTTCTTCCACACAATTAAATTTGACATGAAATTAAACATAGGCATAAGTAATATTTTGTTAAAAAAAAAAATATATATATAACTGAGATAGGTGTGCACAAAGAGAAAATAAATATATATATGTTAAAGTATAAAACCAAGATATATATTGGAATGATGGTGGGTCTTTCCCTGAAGTATCCACGGATGCTGGTGTAGCCACAACGGGCCAATAAAGAAAGGGAGTCGAAGTCGTTCTTTAGTGGTCTCACTTCTACACGTTCGCTCCAAAAGGTTTCAAGGATAACTACATTACAAGCGGGGTCATCACATTTCGGTTACTCTGTTGCTTATGGGATCAGCACATCAGTTTCGCTTATAGAATCATTAAGCGTCAAAAATAATACGGTGAGAGTAAAGTAATACGGCACCTGTAACAGGGCACAGGTGTGATGAGCAAAAACTTGAAATCTCAAAAATTATAGGTCAGAGGTAACTAAAAGAGGGCATACATAAATACTGACTTATAGGTATGATAAAGGCTAGATAGCGTAGAAAAACTTACGTCAAGATGGAGTTCCTGTAGCTCATAAAATAAAAACTGTTACATATTCAACCTCCTTCGTTTTCTTTCTTTTACTCATAGCTCGCAAGTCTAAACAAACCAGTCAATAATGTAGAAAATAACCAAAGAAACAGAAAAATTGACGGGGAAAGCCGTTGACGCTATGTCACCCCCCCTCTTCCTGGGGTTCCAAAATCATGAAATAACAAGTTTATTAACAATATAAATTTAAGCTTCTGGTAAAATAACAAGACCATCACAATCCAACGATTTGATGAAGAAATTCAAGTGATGAAAGCTTATTACATGGTGAATAACTAACTTTACACGGCGGCTGAACTCGCACGCCATGCGTCCCTAGAAAGTTTTTCTTAAAAAACTTAATTATTGCAAGGATTGATACAGAAACATGTTAAATTACCTCATTTAGATGAGAAACATAATTAAACGAAGGATTAGACTCAAAAAGTCATTTTACAATATTCTTTTTTAAGATTTAAAATAAACGTAGTGGCCGGTAGCCAAGCTTTGGATCGACTCCACGAGAAGACGCCTGCGCGATCCAACGTGGGTAAAGAAACAGAAAATATTCATCAGATGAATCAGTAATAAATGCGATAGAATCCTATAATTCCTGGATGTTTGACTAAAGAAACGAAATGGAAAAGAAGTATTAAGCTAAAATTAGGACAAATTAAAACAATGAAACTTGAATAAGATGATATTTTGACGATAAAACAACTATTAAATTTTGGTGAGCGTAGCCGCTGGATAGCAGAACTGCGTCAGGATGAAACAACGTTGGAATAAAAGAGAAAGCTCCTTCAATGCAAAAGAGAAAACATCTAGATGAAACGGATTTTAAAAAAATTTCACATTATAAAATACCATGAGTTGCAAAATTTAATTTAACATTTATGTAATGCATATTTCATAAAATAATTAATATTCCTGTATACATATCAATCTCATTAAGTTAAAAAAACCAGCTGAGTAAAGGTGGTGGGAAACGGAAAGTTACAGAAACCTAACATAGGCAGTAAGGTTATAAATAAAGAAAAATTTTCAAAGGTTTCTTATTTTTCATTTTAAAAAATCGAAAAAATTAAGTAAGTAAATTATCATATAAATAGCAAAGTTAAGCACTGGGATGCTACATATACCCCTATCATTTTTATCAAAATTTTTATTCAAGAAGAAAATTTTCAATTAGATAAAATTATTACATCATAAATTACTTTAATTCATAAGAGTCAAAAAAAAAAAAAAAAAATCTAAAACAAATAAAAGTAATATAAAACTAAATTAAACATGTTAAACTAATATTCTGGGAAGGGCTCAATTGTTACTTAATAACCTACAATACCAATATAAAAATACAATAAGAATAAACTTAATTGAAAGTATCATTATTTTCACATATACTATAAAATAGAATATAAGATGTAATTAACATATTGTTTATAAATCACAATTATCATAGAACATATATATTCAATCACAATACATCATAATCTAAATAAATCATCACAGCAATTAAAATACATTTGAAAATCACTACTTACTACTACACTACAGACACGTAACACCATAAGGAACGTATATACTAGAGTCAATAAAATTAAATCAAAATTCACACAGCAATGAACATAGCACTTAATAACATCACTAAAACACTGTCACTAAAATTCTGGAGGAGTATCAATTTCATTTTTTCTATAGATTTTCAGCATGGATACATGAAATTTTCCTTTTAATCTCCCATCTTCATCAACCAAGACATAGATAGGATGTCTAGATTCCTGAGATATGATGTATGGGCCTTCAAATCTAGGTAAAAATTTTCCAGTGATACCACTTTCAGCGTCACTGATACATAAAGCTCGGACGAGAACAAGGTCCTGTGCTTGAAAGTGTGTAGCAATTTTACCTTGGTTATGATATCTGTTTCTTTTACTAGAAACATTCTTGATATTTTTTCCAATTTGTTGTTCAGTGATTCCTTCGTCTAATGGTGGTGGGTGGTCTAGATGGCGGTCCCACAATCTCTCAGGTCTATTTCTAAATTGTGCAAAATGAGGAGTGCATTTTATAGAAGTATGATAAGTTTCATTCATAGTTTTTTCAATGTCTTTGACCACAGAGGGCCATAATCCATGTTGGTGGGAGATTTGAGTACGAAATAATTACCCAAATCTTTATTAACTCTCTCGGCTAAATTAGACTGGATGCCTCACAGGTGTTAAGATGTGTTTAATGTCGTTATCACTAAGGTATTTTTTAAACTTATGAGAAGTTAGCTGGGTTCCATTGTCAGTAAGAAGAATTTTAAACTTAGATACATGGTCCCTATACTCCTGTATGCATTTAAGTGCATAATGTGTAGTTTCTTTGTAGATGGAAAACAACTTGACATACTTAGAAAAATTGTCAATCATGACAAACATATACCTTATATTGCCTTTTCCTGGCGGTAGAGGTCCATAGAAGTCTGCAGAAACTATCTCCAGGATTGGATGGTGTAATACTTGTCCAATCAGCATGGCAAGTTCTGTTGGGGTCTTTATTAATTTGTCATATATGACACCCAGATATAAATTTTATGACATGTTTTTTCAGTTTCTTACAGTAAAATGCTTCACACAATGTCTTATAGCACTTATTTATGCCAAAATGGCAAAATTCTACATGAGATCTGTGTATTAACTTATTTATGATTTTCTCAGGTATGACCAATTTTCTTCGTTGTTGAAAAACATTGTAGAGAACACCGTTGCATAATTCAAAATGTTGATAATTTTCCAAGTCATTCTTAACAGCATTGCAAAATTCATCCTGTAACTGATACGCTTCTATGTTGTCTAAAAATTCGTAGGGATCCTCTTCATATAAAACATTAATAACATACGAATTGGGTGTTTTCTCACCTGCTCCAGTAATTTGTCGGCTTAGCACGTCTGGGCCAATATTCTCCTTTCCTGGTATATAAATGAACTCACAGTCAAGACCTTGCAGAAATTGTAACCATCTCGCTACTCTGGCTGACGGATTCTTACACGAGTTGATATAGATTAAACCTTTATGGTCAGTTAAAACATAAAACTTTGAGTGAGCAATCCATGTATAAAATCTTTTGATAGCAAAAATACAGCTCATTAACTCCAGTTCTGATATAGAATATGATATTTCAGTAGGGCGTAGAAGTCTTGAAGCTAAAGCTATGACTTTGAGATTACCATCATCATCTTCCTGGCATAATGATGCTCCTAGAGCTCTTCCACTTGCATCAGCACTGACATAAAAAGTTTTCTTGAAGTCTGGATGATACAGTTGTATTTGCTCAGTAAATAAATCTTTAACTTGTTGAAATGCATGACAACTAGCGTCCCATCGCCACCTACAATCTTTCTTTAATAAGTGATTTAGTCCTGTTAAACAATGAGCTAGCCTATTTGAAAATCTATTATAGAAATTTATAAGTCCAATAAAACCTCGAAGATCTTTTCTGTTACGTGGAGTTGGGAAGTCCTTTATAGCTTGTATCTTGTCTGGATCCGGCTTTACACCTTCATTGCTAATAATATACCCAAGATATTTTACCTCACTTCTGAAGAACCGTGATTTGCTGAGGTTTAGAGTCACATTGTGCTCCCTGAAACACTTAAACAAAGCTCTCAGCAGTTTTAAATGATCATCAAACGAGCAGGAAAGTGCCAGAATGTCATCTATATACTGTATTATATTACGTTCTAATTCCTTGGGTATTACCTTACTTAATCCACGTATGAGTGCTGATAAGCTACTCTTTAAACCATAAGGAACACGACAATAGTTATATGTTTTTCCATCAAATATGAATCCAGTGTACTTCTGATCATCTCTATGCAACTTAATTTGCCAAAATGAACTTTGAAGGTCAATTGTACTTAAATATTTAGTATTTTGACATTTTTGAAACACATTTTCAATGGTTGGAGGTCTATCATGATCTGAGGCAGATTTGGAATTTAAAAACCTAGCATCTAAACACACTCTTGCCGTTTGGTCTTTCTTAATGGTGACTACCATAGGGTTGATATATGATGTTGTGGATGGCTGTATTACCCCTTCTCTAAGCATACGTTGTATTTCTTTATCAACCTTATCATGGTGAGCAAAAGGCACGGGATAATTTTATAGAAAATATTCTGTATTCTCTTCAACTTTTAACTCGTGTGTGTAGGCTTCAATGCAACCGACACGTTTTTCAAATAAATCCTTGAACTCGTAGAGAAGACTTCTAAAAATTTTCTTTTGTTCTTTATTAAGGTTGCTAACCTCATCTACTGCACCATTAATTTCTATAAGAAGTTCATGTTCACTATTAAATTCCACTGGCTGGTAGTTCAGTGCATGTTGATGGATACCATTGACTATAAGATTATCTTGCTGTTGTTCAAGTTGAAAAGATACGCTGTCATGCCCTGCAGCTGTGGTAAAATGTAGATATCTTCTTTCGAAGTCTAAATTCCCTTTAATAGCATGTAAGACATCCACTCCAATAATACACAAAGCCGTTAATCTGGGTACAATTAAGAAATTTATGTTAAGCTTAGATTTTCCAATAATCACTTCTAAGAAGGCTTGTTCTTTATTTTATATGATTTCTTCGTTGCTGCTCCTTGAATGGATATTCCTTTCACTGGTAACCTGCATATAGTCTTATCATTACCAAAGTGTCTTAGAAAATAATCTTCTTGAAGAACTGAAACTTGTGCTCCTGAGTCGGCAAGGATCTGCGTGGGTACTCCTAAAATTTTTGCTCCGATGAATGGTAGTTCTCTTGACGTCTTGTTGCTCTTGTCCTGCTGAATCTCTTCTTCTTCATCTTCTCGAAAAATATTTGATAAATCATAAACTACATTATTATCGCTAACTTCTAATGTATGAGTTTCAAGTGGTGTTTCATTTTTGCTGCAATTATCTTCTAAATTAATATGTATTTGAGTATTATTTAACTCTTCATCAATATTACTTATATCTATCTTATGATTAATTAAAAAATTTGAGCCTGTAGCCTCATTCCCAGTTATTAGTTTAAATTACTTAAATCGCTGTTACCTGCAGAGTTGCTTCCACTATCATTTTCAGCACTATCTTGCTGTAAATTTACATTTTGAATTATTTTATTTCTCTCTCGTTGTTGATATTGACGTTGATCTTGACATGCCATATTACTTTGATTTTTAGCTTGGTTGTAACGATGACCTTTGTTGTTATTTTGTTGTCGCTTCTTATCTTCATCTCGATCCTTATAATTCCTATTAAATTGGTTATTACCCCTTTGTTGATAACTATTCAATTTTTGATATGAATCTCTATTGTTTTGGCGGTTATTTGGTTGATTTTGATTTATGTTCCTGTCACCATGGTAGTAATTTCTCCTATCAGAGTTGTAGCTATTTTGATAACGTCCCTGGTTATCATAGTTGCGGTATTTTCTATCCACATTACTTGACTCATGATTCCTATAGTTATTCTGGTGAGGGTTTCGGTTGAAAGGTTGATTATTTGAGTGATATTTTCCCTCCATAAATCTATCGGAGTCTTGATACAGCTCACTATCCGTGAAATCGTGCAGAATTTCTTCAAGATCCATGAGTGAAAGAAGCCCTTGTAGATCGAGCTATAGCAGAATACTGTCTACCAAAGTGTTGACTTAAAAGTTTAATTAATTCAATCTCGTCGAAACGCTCCCACATACTATGAAACTGTTTGGCTTTTGCATAGATATTGTTTAAATATGTGTAACGATCCTGTCCAGAACTCCTAGTAAATTTACCATTCACAATGTCCGATCTGATCCGCTGGCGCGTTCGATCGTTCCAAAACCTATCAGTAAAGATGCTGATGAATTCAGGAAACGGAGTGTATCTATCAATATTTTGAAGCCAACATGATGCTATCCCTTTAAACGATCGGTCCACAATTCTACGATATTCATTTTCCAACTGAAAATCTTCTATGAAATCTGTTAGTCTGTTAATATAAGCAATAGGGTTGTGTTTAGTTTCATCACTAAAGATTTCATCAAATTCCATCGTTCGAGACAATTTAATAAGTCTCATAACATCACGTTGCAAGAAATCTTGATTTTGATTATTTATCATGTTGCGTTGGTCCTGATGATGACCACTTCCTCCATTGATGTTTCCAGGTAGCCGCTGGTGGGTTGAAGGTCTATTATTAAAAAATGAAGCTTGTTGAGCCTGTGGATGGTTGACATTATTACATGGTACATTATTATTAGCAAAAGAATCACTAGGTCCAGCCCTTGAGGATATCGGAACTAATGTAGCAATTTGGTTCCGGAGATTGTTTACTTGCATAGATAATTGATTAATTAACATATCGCGTGCATCCACTTCAATATCACTAAATGATTCATTTGGGTCATTAGGCAGTGGTGCTGAGGGTTGATTACCTTCTTGGGAAACATTACCATCATGGTTAACCGCATCAACATTGGGTACACTAGAATTATCAGACACATTAGGAATATTGGAATTTTGAGATTGAGCTGCCATACTTCTTGTTTTCATAGCAAAACAAGATTAAGTAATAACCAAACCAAAGATTTACAAATTCAGTACAAAAAAATTAATAAATGCCCAAAAAAAAATATTAAGTTAAGATACACTAATCATCATACACAAACAAAATATATATATAAATAAAAAGAGTCAATTAAAAGTAATCCAATAGATTTTACAATAGGGTATACAAGTTTGTTCAGGAAACCAAATGGGAAGTTCGAAGGGGAAGTTCGTCACTGGTAAAATATGTAGAATAGAGCAGTGAAATATAATATTGATAATGAGGGTGAAGTTACTAAAATACTGAAAAAGAATATTGATTTGATAAGGCTGGGTGAGTATTCTCAAACCCGCAATACACAAATAAAGATAAAGATGGGTGAGTAATCTCAAACCCGCAGTACCTGAGTATAGATGAGCATCAGACTATTAAACATAAAAATTTGATTCTGAGGGAAATAAAACAGTATACTCAAAATTGACTCTTGATGAATAAATGTAATTGTTATTATAGAAAATAATGATTATACCAAAATTATAAAGATAGTAATACATATAGTGTAAAAACGAGTTAATCTCAAAAGTACAGTTAAATATACTACACATATGAATGTAAGCAATTAATATTATTCAAATTTTATTTATCTTACTCTTATTCAAAATCAAGAATTACTCATGAGAACGTACAAGTAGAAAACCCCAAAACACACTAGTATTTAGATTAACATAAAGCTTAATCTAAATTAGTGGTGCATAAAATAAAACAAAATAATGAAAGAATAAGGTATATGTGACGTCTCACAAACAGAGTACGTGACATAAGAACAAGTGAGATACAAAATAAAATGTAGAAGTATTTATTTATATATTTTTTTTTTATTTTTATGTGTCTGTTATAGTTCACTTTAATAAAACAATAAAACGATTTTTTGTTTATAATTGAGTTATTGTTGTTCAAAAATGTAACCTTGTTCTTCCACACAATTAAATTTGACATGAAATTAAACATAGGCATAAGTATATTTTGTTAAAAAAAAAATATATATATAACTGAGATAGGTGTGCACAAAGAAGAAAATAAATATATATATGTTAAAGTATAAAACCAAGATATATATGTGGAATGATGGTGGGTCTTTCCCTGAAGTATCCACGGATGCTGGTGTAGCCACAACGGGGCCAATAAAGAAAGGGAGTCGAAGTCGTTCTTTAGTGGTCTCACTTCTACACGTTCGCTCCAAAAGGTTTCAAGGATAACTACATTACAAGCGGGGTCATCACATTTCGGTTACTCTGTTGCTTATGGGATCAGCACATCAGTTTCGCTTATAGAATCATTAAGCGTCAAAATAATACGGTGAGAGTAAAGTAATACGGCACCTGTAACAGGGCACAGGTGTGATGAGCAAAACTTGAAATCTCAAAAATTATAGGTCAGAGGTAACTAAAAGAGGGCATACATAAATACTGACTTATAGGTATGATAAAGGCTAGATAGCGTAGAAAAACTTACGTCAAGATGGAGTTCCTGTAGCTCATAAAATAAAAACTGTTACATATTCAACCTCCTTCGTTTTCTTTCTTTTACTCATAGCTCGCAAGTCTAAACAAACCAGTCAATAATGTAGAAAATAACCAAAGAAACAGAAAATTGAAAAGGAAAATCCTATGTCCCCCCCTCTTCCTGGGGTTCCAAAAATCATGAAATAACAAGTTTATTAACAATATAAATTTAAGCTTCTGGTAAAATAACAAGACCAGATCACAATCCAACGATTTGATGAAGAAATTCAAGTGATGAAAGCTTATTACATGGTGAATAACTAACTTTACACGGCGGCTGAACTCGCACGCCATGCGTCCCTAGAAAGTTTTTCTTAACAAAAACTTAATTATTGCAAGGATTGATACAGAAACATGTTAAATCTTACCTCATTTAGATGAGAAACATAATTAAACGAAGGATTAGACTCAAAAAGTCATTTTACAATATTCTTTTTTTAAGATTTAAAATAAACGTAGTGGCCGGTAGCCAAGCTTTGGATCGACTCCACGAGAAGACGCCTGCGCGATCCAACGTGGGTAAAAACAGAAAATATTCATCAGATGAATCAGTAATAAATGCGATAGAATCCTATAATTCCTGGATGTTTGACTAAAAAAACGAAATGGAAAAGAAGTATTAAGCTAAAATTAGGACAAATTAAAACAATGAAACTTAGAATAAGATGATATTTTGACGATAAAACAACTTATTAAATTTTGGTGAGCGTAGCCGCTGGATAGCAGAACTGCGTCAGGATGAAACAACGTTGGAATAAAAGAGAAAGCTCCTTCGATGCAAAAGAGAAAACATCTAGATGAAACGGATTTTAAAAAAAATTTCACATTATAAAATAATATGAGTTGCAAAATTTAATTTAACATTTATGTAATGCATATTTCATAAAATAATTAATATTCCTGTATAACATATCAATCTCATTAAGTTAAAAAAAACCAGCTGAGTAAAGGTGGTGGGAAACGGAAAGTTACAGAAACCTAACATAGGCAGTAAGGTTATAAATAAAGAAAAATTTTCAAAGGTTTCTTATTTTTCATTTTAAAAAATCGAAAAAATTAAGTAAGTAAATTATCATATAAATAGCAAAGTTAAGCACTGGGATGCTACAGGGTAATTAAAACATTTAATATTTTAGTGTAAAAATTGACCAAAAAACATGTGTTGTTATGAATACTTTGTTATTATTGTGCTGGAATTTTACTCTTATTTTGGTGTTGCTCTTATGTTGGTGTTGCTCTTATGTTGGTGTTGCTCTTTTTGAATTTCACTCTTATTCTTGGTGCAGAATTTCACTCTGCAAAACGTTTAGTTTACATAACTAAGGTAAAAAACTATAAAAATTATCATTCCAACCAGGATTGTTGTTAAGCACGGAAACACGCATCCAAAGGAAATTCGCCCGACATGCTGACTACCGCACCAGAATATATTAAAATATCTCAGTTAGTGTTACTTAAATTGAAGTTTACAATACTACCATTTTTGTTCCACTAGTCAAGACCTTTGAAACGATGTATCATTTGTCAAGATTTAACAACTTTTAATTTTTCCAAAATTTGGGTGATGGGGTAAAAAGGATGAATTTTTTATTTTAAATTTTTTTATGGAAAAATTGTCTCAGGGGGACAATAAACAATTTTATGAAGAATGTTTTTTTTTTCCTAAAAGTAAAAATTAAGCTTACTTTATTCTTTGTCCATTTTTCAAAAATTGCAGTTTTTGATTCTACCGTTAAGAATAAAAAAATAAACTCGAAAAATTCTCTATGAGGTTGGCTAAATATTACCCTTTGTCCAGTTGTCAATAAAGAGTACCTGACACCGCATAGGATCTGAATCACCTGCAAACATATCTTTTAATAGAAATACGCATCTAAGGGTTTGATTTTAATAAAATGGAATCCGAATGTTTAACATAACAGACTCGTTTCTGATTAAAGGGTTATTTACCAGAGCGATCCTAAACAGTGGTTCAGTCTACAACCCATGGGCGCTGTCTAGACCTGGTGTAGCTAGGGAGCGAGCATACAAATCAGCTGATCTTCTTTCCTGTCCCAGAGATAACCAGCTAGTCAACTGTTTGAGAAACAAATCAACAGGTGACATTATCAAGCTACGACAACATTTTATTGTAAGTCACCTTTAAACAAATACGATTTTTCACCTATTAACTAGTTTTCTTATCTATCACTAAACTCCAACAGTTAATATCCCACATCGTATACAAAGAAAATGAAAAAATAATTTAATTATTACACCCAGGATTTGTACAGATTTGTAAATGATCTGAATATCAATACACCCGCAGGTGTACTCATCAACTTAATTAAGATTAATTTGATTTAGTCAGTCCATAGCCTAGGAAACTTTCTTTGAAATTCCTAGTACATTTATCTATTTAAAATACTATTAAAATGTCAGCTTCCCACAAACCTGCAAAAAATAATAGTTTAAAAATTATTTATAAACCAAACAAACCCCATAACGCACAAAAAATAACAAAATAGATTCCAAAAATACCTACTTACCCTCAAACTAGTAAACAAAATATGGCTCCGGTTTACAAAACACACAATATATTTTGTATCCTTTGCCTAGAACCTATATGCTCTATAGAGTGTTGTATACACTTTTTTATTTGACAGAAAAAAGTAGTAACAGAGAGCTCTCTAGGTATAGTAAATACTCTTTGTATTAATACTACTAGGTATATCTGTCGACAGAACAAAAGAACTTACAGTGAGCTCTCTAGGTATAATAAATACTCTTTGTATGAATACTACTAGCTCTATCTGTTGACAGAACAAAAGAACTAACTGTGAGCTCTCTAGGTATAGTACATACTCTTTGTATTAATACTACTAGCTCTATCTGTCGACAGAACAAAAGAACTAACAGTGAGCTCTCTAGGCATAATAAATACTCTTTGTATTAATACTACTAGCTCTATCTGTTGACAGAACAGAAGAATTAACTGTGAGCTCTCTAGGTATAATAAATACTGTTTGTTATAATACTACTATGTCTATCTGTTGACAGAGCTAAAGAACTAACAGTGGGCTCTCTAGGTATAATAAATACTCTTTGTAATAATACTACTAGATCTATCTGTTGACAGAACAAAAGAACTAACAGTGGGCTCTCTAGGTATAATAAATACTCTTTGTAATAATACTACTAGATCTATCTGTTGACAGAGCTAAAGAACTAACAGTGAGCTCTCTAGGTATAGTACATACTCTTTGTAATAATACTACTAGGTCTATCTGTTGACAGAACAAAAGAACGAACAGTGAGCTCTCTCTAGGTATAGTAAATACTTTTTGTATTAATACTACTAGCTCTATCTGTTGACAGAACAAAAGAACTAGCAGTGAGCTCTCTAGGTATAGTACATACTCTTTGTATTAATACTACTAGCTCTATCTGTTGACAGAACAGAAGAATTAACTGTGAGCTCACTAGGTATAATAAATACTCTTTGTAATTATACTACTAGGTCTATCTGTTGACAGAGCTAAAGAACTAATAGTGACTCTCTAGGTATAATAAATACTCTTTGTAATAATACTACTAGGTCTATCTGTTGACAGAACAGAAGAACTTATAGTAAGCTCTCTAGGTATAGTAAATACTTTTTGTATTAATACTACTAGCTCTATCTGTTGACAGAACAAATGAACTAACACTGTGCTTTTTATGTAATACAAATAGGCTCTAATAATAAATTCGAATATGTTTTTGAACTCTTCAGTGTAGTTAACCTTTTATAGTGTAGTATATTTATATGTAGGTCTTTTTTCTCATAGGAATGGGACACGGATCCCTTTGTAGTTTTTGGACCGGTTATAGAACGCGAAGGAGGATTCTTTACACAAAGTGATTTGAAGAGGAAATCTAATATTACTCTGCTTACAGGATATAATAAGAACGAAGGTGCTATCAAAGTTTCAGGTAACAGAAATTTTATTTTCCTGCTTTTCATCTTTTCATTATAAATTGTAAAAAATATAAAATTTGGAATATCATATTGGTATCAAGTCGACTTGGAGAATAGAAATTTGATGAAATGTACTTTATCAACTAAAAAGTAATCAAAGAGGGTAAAATTATAAAACTGCTTAAAAAAATATTTTATAACATTCGATACTGAATTTTAGATAATTTCGCTTTACCATTACTTTTTGAATTTTTAGGTATGCTACAAACTCTTAGTATAATACTACTTGCTGTATCTATTGGCGAAACGACAGAATAAGGAAGATGCATGTTTGCCAAATATATTTTTATTTAAAAGTATACTACATTTAATGAATAATAGCACTTGAAAAATGTTTTTAGAGTGTTTTAATAACTTTTAAAGTTTACTGTTGTTGTTGGGCGTGTTGTTTAAGGCGAGACAGTATCGCACCACAGCGGATTTATTTAGAATTCTCCGTGGTTATCATTTGTTGCTTAACGTACCTTTTATTTTCGGACTCCTAGCTGCTTTATTCTTTTGCACAACCGCTTTACAATTTTTTTTAAACTCAAGTTTTGGTGAGAAATCACTCTTATCACATGTGATAACAATAATTTATGTGTTATCGAAGTATTTCAACTTTTTAATTATAATACTTTTAACAATATTATAATTATATTTATGCTATTTGTAATAATTAAAACGAAATATTAGTGGTAAATTTGTGATTTAAGATGTTTTGTGCACATAATAAACTATCAGTAATACATTTTCAAGTGTTTATTGTTGTTGTTGAATTTGAGGAAATAGTCATTCTTTAATTAATATAATAACTAACTTCAACAAAAAAAGGCATCATACTAACACAATAGAGCTTTTGTGTTAGTAATCTCAACGCAAATTTTACAATTAATATTTTCATTTTTTTCTTACCTCGATTAACATAACAAAACAAAAAAAAACATAAGTTCAAATTTATGCATCTTCCTCATTGACAGTAAGCTCTCTAGGTACAGTTCATACTCTTTGTATTAATACTACTAGCTCTATCTGTTAAAAGAACAAAGAGCTAACAGTGAGCTCTCTAAGTATAGTAAATACTCTTTGTATAAATACTACTAGCTCTGTCTGTTAACAGAACAAAAGAAGTAACAGTGAGCTTTCTAGGTATAGCATATATCTATTAAGGCTCTGTCGGTTCTCTGATGAGTTAGACGTAACGAAACAGAGTGGGACATGGCATTATGTCGAGCCATCAATGATGACGAATGTCGAATGATGGAACAGTTCCCAGATGTAGCATTGCATTTTGCTTGTTACATTTCCTAGGTGTTTCTCGCACAATTATACTGTGTCAATTACTAATAGCTCTCTCTGTTAACAGAACAAATTAAATATATCTAACCACCACTTAAAAAAAATCAGAAGTAGGGTACAATGTCCAAGGTATAAAATTGTTTAACATGCTGGCGGAAGAAACTAGGAACCTGCCGGCTGATAAATTTAAAAAAGAAATAAAAACAATGCTGCCAAATTATGTATTCTATGATGTAAAAGAGTTCGTGAATTTTATGTAATTTAATTCTATGTATTCTCATTTTCTTGACATATTTTCTTTTGCTGTTTATAACCACACATTGTTATAACTAGCGTACCAAATGTTTATTCTTATCTTATCTCATGATTTATTAAAGTTATCCTGGTTAATCTACATTAGTTTTATTAATTTGTTCAAGCTCTTCTCTCCCGCAAAGTGGACTACATATCACAATTATTGACGGACTTCGAGATGTGGGCGCCTCTCACATGTGGGTACGGGAAAGTGGGCGAACATAGTGATATCTCTAGAGCAGTTAAAAAGAGATATTTTAGCGAGGATGACGTCATGTTCTTGAATACATCCCTAGTGGCTTATAACTTGACCAAGGTAGTATTTCAAAACAGCGTTCTTGAGAAGTCAAGAAAGTAGCCTAGACCTGATCTTGGCCTATCTGATTATTAATTTTTCTCTATCCCTCTATTATTTTAATTTTTATTCATTACTGGTATATATAAAATTCTGGCGCGGTGGTCCAGAATTCCTTTGGATGCGTGTTTCCTTGCGTAACAACAATCCTGGTTGGAATGATAATTTTTATAGTTTTTTCCATTATATAAGTTTACAACTACTAAATAAATAATTCCGGCGTCGTGGTCCGCTGTCGGGCAAATTTAATTTAGAATGCGTGTTTCCGTGCTTAATAACCCATTTCTTGCTTAAGGTTCCGGTTCATGCTTTAGAACCTAAGCAGTTACTCAATTGTCAAGCACTGCTCGTAACTCATTTTGTCTGTGTGTGTTTTGTCTCACTGCTGTGTCATTTTGTCTGCGCAAAGGAAACACGCATAATTATCCAGTTGGTTATACAAAACTATGCCTAAACTAGTTTGAAGCTTAGTTACTTATCTTTAAGCTTAGTCAGTTGTCTTTAAAGGTTTTAGCGCATTTCCTTTGAAAAATACAGACACCACCTGAGGTAACGATTGCACATATCAACCACAAGATGGTTGTGGATACCAACATAATAGTGGCAGACAACCAAGATGAGAATAGAAATAACGATGTTAGTGGCTATCGACAAAGAAGCGACAGGTAACCAAAATGGTAATGGCTACCAACATAATAGTGGCAGCAAACAAAGTGGTAGCAGCGACTAATTTGACAGAGACCACTATGAATAGTGGCAACCTTGAGTTTATTGGTAGCCGCAACGTAAATATAATAAACTTATGTTATCAACTATTTAAACACGGAATCCAAGACTGTCGAGATGTCATTGGTGAGTTTAGTGATAGCGTTCGTAACTAAAGAGAGATGATAGATCACCTTGCAAGTCTATGCTACGACGTTGGACAATTCTCTCTAGATAGAAGATAATGTTCTACTGTATGAGACAGTTGTAGACACTTTGTGACAAATCTACAAAAGTGCCGTGGCTTTACAAGTTTCAACAGCTTTAACTACAAATAACACGATTACTATTGTAAGGCTAAGCTTTCTTGCTTTTGAAAACATAAGGCAAAAAAAATTAAAAGTTTTACATAAGCTGCTATTAAGAGTCCTAAATTTGGCGTAATTCCAGGTTAATGTAGGAAGCTTCTAGCTGTGTATTTACTACTTACTTATGTGTGTTATCTACTACATCTATCTGATATAGTAGAGTCAGTTAGGTCCCTTTCGAATGCAAACCACATTTATAAATCCTATTGCCAGCCCTCGCATTAAAATCCAAGAGGTCCTGACTAGGATTGAACCTAAATTGTCCTGGTGACTAGTTTACCATTACTTACACTTAGTTTCTATTCTACTAAGAGTTAACTTACATTTTAACAATCTTGTCCGTTTAAGCTATTTTACAATTATTGCTGGGGTGTAATGTTTCAGCTTTACTCCGACGCTTGGTTTCTCAGTGGATATTACAGAGCTCTAAAAGACCACCAAGGCAAGCTATACCGATACCGACTCGATAGAAAACCAAACATATCCTTTATAGATTTACTCCCCGCCAAGTATCCTTATGGAGGTAAGTTAAGATTAATTTGAGATTTATTTTGTATTTAATATATATTTATATTAGGAAAGTATTGCGATGATTCAGAACCATGACAGATGCTTTTTGTCCAAGAGCCAGACCTAAAAAAATGTGACTCATTTTGTACTACTTCAAACCAAATTATTCTGAAAATATACCTTTAATTATGAAGAAAAGACAAAGTCTGCCTATTCAAAGTGGAGCCTTTCATATGATTGCGCATGCTCAAAATTGTATATAAATTGCACACATTTTATTTGTCTTTAAATAAGTGGGTGACAATTTGTCTGGTTCCCTGTAGGTCGTGTGCAAAACATTATGAGAACAGTTTTCAAAGATGATAAAATGTTCAATAAAACAAGTGCTTAATCATCAAAATCCGAAGTCTACAACTAAAGTTATGGCTTTTTCAAAACACCAAAAAAAATCGGGTACGGGGTGCCTCGGAACTTTTCCTCATTACATCTGATTCGCTAAGCTCATCCTCCCTGCTTCAGACTCGCTTTGCTCGTCCTCAGAAATACAGTTCACCAAATTTATTCTGTAGCATGCCTTTTGATTCGCTTTGCTCGTCTTCAGATAGTAAATGCATAAATATCATTCCCAGCGGTCACCCATATAGCACTGACCACGCTCAATGCTCCTTAATTTTTATGATCCAACAAAAATCATAGATATACTTGTTGTATTGAAACAAAACTTAATGTACTTATTTATTAGGTAATAATGTACACTTGTATTAAATTTCAACTCAATTGGACCATTTCCCAATTTCTTTACATTTTTTTAAAGAACGTACACTAGTTATTCAATAAAAATTGAACTAATGCTGATAATGAGATGAAACTTGGCACTAATGTTAGTGTTATAAATTGTCACATGCGTGTTAAATCTCAATCCGATCGCATAATTTTTTAGAGTTTTAAGATTTTTCGAAATTTTTGTTGAGTCAGTATTGTGGGTTAATGACGTCATGAAAAAATATTTTCCGAATATCACAACTGATTTTTGTGCAAAGTTTCATCTCCCTAGTAAAAAATACACTTGGCACTACGATGATAACAGACACACACACAAACATATAAAGACAGACAACTTTGCGTAACTACTCAGTGGGCCTTAAAAACATCTGAAACGGATAATTACGGTTTCCTCCCGGTTTGGGATTTTTTCGCAAACACAATACTTTTCCTATATACCTACGATATAAATGTGGAAAAGTAAAAATGGTTAATTTATGCAAAGTTAGCGAATTACTTTGAAAAAATATTAATTTTGTGTATTTTTTTGGCAATTTTACTATCTCTTATGAATATCAAACCTAACTCTCCACAACGACCTTTTTGACCCATATCTCACACACACCTCTTCAAAACCTGTAACTTGTACTTATTGATTACATATGTTGTTCAAATGTCTAATTACTCTAAATGAAATATCTTTTGTTAACGTAGTTTTAACAGTAATGCTATCTGGAAGAATTTTAAAGTTCTAAAAAGGACTTAAATGAAATTTTAGAGCTGTCGAGCAATCTGTTGTTCAAATACCTAATTATTTAACATGGACTTTCTTTAGTTTAATGTAAAATCCTTATCTAATTGTTGATGTAATTTAATTTAGTTCAAGGAGCTTCACACTCAGACGACCTGATCTATCTGTTTAACCTAAACAGAACGATACCAGTAAACTTGCTTAACGAAGAGGATACCATAGTCAGCTATATTATGGTCAATATGTGGTCCAACTTTATTATTCATGGGTAAGTTGATACTACTTATTTAGTCAGGGATGGAATCTATTCACACTGAGGATAGTGATGAGAATCCAATGAGATTGGTTTAATATGGAATAGTAGTCGTGGTTTCACATCCAGAACCAACCTCATTGGCTCCCTCCTATTATTTGATCATGCTGTCAACTGATTATAACTGTTTGTTGTAGTTACTAAAGGTTATTGATGTTGATTAGTGCAGACACCTTAGATATCTAGACTGGAATTATGACTAAAACTAAAAATTTATAGTGAGGGAAGGGTGGTCGAAAAGGTCTTAAGGATAAGAGTGTCAGGCATATCACTACCACGTGTTTTTAACCTCCTTATATCGTTAGTTATTGTAAGTACACAATATATTAAATTTTCAGCCAACTGTTGTGTACCCCCCCCCATATATATGATACTTCCTCCCTTTAGGGAGGGGAGGGGTGTAAACAAATAAAACAAATTTAATTTTTTAAGACAAAAGTAAACTTTTAGCTCGAAATTATTATAAATGAAAATTGTAAAATTAAAATTAATTTTATAAAGTTATTTAAAAAATGCCTATCCTTGCCCGAACCATAGTTATTATATAATTTTTCCATAACCCTGCTCGGCTATGGGGGGGGGGGGGCTGCCCACCCTGGCTACGCCCATGTAGGTTGCAATAAATTGTAATGATATTCGTGAAACGCTCAATTTTGACTCTTGTAGTTATCATATACAATAGTTTGGTAAGATTTGTGGGGGATATAATCAAATTTGATTTGAGTTTAACACAAATATACTCGTTTCCTAGGAAATTTAAGAAAAAACTTGTAACCTACTACTGTTTTTTAATAAAATTGTATGAAACACGCTAATAATTACTAGTCTACACTTGTACATTAGTGAAGCGAATTTCTTGCAATTATTAGTAAACTTGTTGCTTTTTAAAAAGGTTGCAATTACCGCAAATTGAAGAAGCAATCGAAGAATCAGCTGCCGTCGATACTTGCTATTGGGTATAAATATCCCTGGATCGGTTTCGGCACAACGCCGAGCTCTCAACTAACAAAGGTATTAGTTGAGAGCTCGAGTGTTGCCCCGCCTGCAGATGATGGCGTTAAACAGAAACAGAAATTGGTACGTTACTACGCTGTGGATTACTCATAACATCAAACTACAAATTCCGTCTTTTCCACAAGAATATCTATATTTATATAGCAGAGCCGGCTTTCGGCTTTCGCCATCAACTGTGCCGGAAAGGTGAGTCTTTATATGTTGTCCAAAATCTCCGGTAAGGGCTTGGAGCAGATTGCTCCAAGCCTTATCCTATAAGCCTATCCTTTAAATATAGATATTCTTGTAGAAAAGACGGAATTTGTAGTTTGATGTTGAAGAAACAGAAACTTTTTACTTGTAGTATACAATACGTGACCCAGATGGGGAAAGTTAACATACGCCTCATCAATAATGACAAATGTGTAATATATGTACACTTTCAGTTTAAGGTGAAATGAAGTAGGCATACATTCCTAAAACATATAAACAAACCTTTCAATATAGTTACAGATCAATAAATAAATACGTAAAAATGAATATGACAACATAATAATAAATGTCATGTCTAATTCATTGTAATAATAAGTATGACTCGTGTCGTCTTATATAAAGTAGTATAAATTTGCATTGATTATGCTATACAGGTCACCCGGAGGAATTTGGGAGTCAACTCGATCTTCAGAGCATCTGATAATAAGTGATGATGGTCAATTTTTCATGTCAACAGATGATTATGACGAAGACAATGCTAATTTTTGGCATCAAATTGATAAAACTGTGGATGAAAGAAGAAATTTAAACATAAAAGGTTAATTTGTTTGTAAATAGGTTTTTAGTTTATCTAGAAATTAATATTTTATTTGGTAATTGACTAATAGGATGGCAACAGTTAAGCTTTGTAGCTTGTTTAATGTGATTTGTTGCTTAATGAATAACATTTTTGCTATGTGTTTCGATGAGTAGATTGAAAATAAGCTTATATTATTTGTATTAATACAAATAATATATATAATATTAGTACAAATATTATTTATATTATTACCTCTAGCTCTATCTGTTGACAAGCAAAAGAACTAACAGAGACTCCTTTGCTACTAGCTCGTATCTAACAGTGAGCTCTCTAGGTATAGTACATAACTCTTTGTATTAATACTACTAGCTCTATCTGTTGAAGATACAAAAAGAACTAACAGTGAGCTCTCTAGTATAGTACATACTCTTTGTATTAATACTACTAACTCTATCTGTTGACAGAACAGAACTAACAGTGAGCTCTTTAGGTATAGTACAACTCTTTGTATTTATACTACTAGCTCTATCTGTTGACAGTACAAGAACTAACAGTAGCTTTCTAGGTTGGAAATCATGGACAGAACATGATATTTTTCAATTTTTTTTTTATTTGAAGACATAGACGATGAAGCTGCTATGCTTGTTTATAGTTCTGTAGGATGTAAGATGTAAATGCCTTTAGATCTGTTATATTATGAGAAGCAATTCTTTTTTTTTGTTCTAATAACACTTTTGTGAGGACATATTTTTATGTGATGTACTTAAACATTTAAAAAACGAGTTCCTACTTTGTTGTACTTAATAATTTACTAATTCTTAAATATATGTTATAATTAATTTAATTTAGTTAGGTTAATTAATTAGTTGATCTTGTAAGTATAAATAAATTTACTTTTTCCATTGCATTTTTTAGCATTATTATGAAACCAGTTTTGTTTAACTTCGTGCACAATCCAATGCTTACTATTGTAGGGTAAAACTATAATCTGTGGTAGTAAAATCTTTGGAAGGTCGGCAAGCTGGAGGACATTGTTTTGAAATGGCCTCCTTCTTGCTTATACAATACAAATTTTGCTTAAGTTTTAAAATTTAATAGTTTAACAACTTAGTATGTACTTTTTCAAAAATTTTTAAATAAAATATTTATCCCTGAGATTATTCTCTGCATGACACAGCACTATTTGCACTAAATTGAAGTTCAGTTTATGCTAATTTTTAGAGCATTTTGTTTGAAAATTTAAAAACATTATGTAACAAGTTGTGACACTACTGCTCATTTTATTAAATATACATCGAAAACTTGAGCCAAAATTGGATTGATAAGCAAGAAGAAGTGCAGTTCAAAGAATATTAGCCCGGCTTGCTGACCTCCGCCCCAGAATTCTTTTGAAGTTATTAAAGTTATACACTGAATTACTGGTAATAAGACGAAAGAGACTAATACTTAGTGGGAGGAGTTAGGTAGAATAACATAGAGATAATAGGCTAGAAGTGATACAGTTTGTGTAAGGTACCTTTAACAGTACTTACTTCTATAGAGCCTCCTTTAAGAGAGACTAGAGACTCCACTCCATTCTAAAACACCTATTTAAGCAAACATTTATAATCCACCCTACAAATGGCGGGGGGTATTTTTCAGTGACGTCACATTAAATTATTTTATTCAACACTGATAATAAAAGAATATAAGCGACGGATAATAATTACAACATGTTTTATTTTACTTTTTAAGACAAAATAGTCGAAAAATAATGTACTATTTTTTCGAAATTGTAATTATTATGATAAATCAAAAAATGACATCACCAATGTACAGTTGTGGTGTCAAGGTACCTAAGGAATATTAAAAGCTGTGGTATCCTTCGTATTAGTGTGTTTTGCGAGTGTGACCCTATTTCACCTCCACTACCTACTAAGTAACAAGAGTTATGTTGGCGTAATCTTTATGATCTCTTGTTGAGATGAGTGATAGGTAACCTCACAGTTACCGTTATAACCTTTTAACAACAACTTGTTGCTTTGTTTACGCTTTGATATCGTTACTCGTCATTACTTTTAAAATCTTGCTTGCTTTCTGATGATGCTTATTAATTCCAACCCTGCCCAGGTTTAGTAAGACATTAGGTAAACTTTATAAATTTATTAATTCATTCCGTTGAGGGTAATTTATTATGAATTATTTCAATTTATTAACATTTTAATTATGTAGTTCTTACGAGGCATATTGCCTATGTCGCTATCTTGTAGGGAATATACTTTAAGTATAATAGTAGCGTACTAAAAGTTTACCCTTATAAGGGTGTGTTTGTGAGTGTGATCGGTTAGATCTAACTTGGTCAGTGTTATGGCGTAATCTTTTTGATCTTTTCTTGAGATCAGTAATATGTACAGGCACGTAGCCTGGTTGGGGCCAGGGGGCATCGCCCCCCTTCCCCGCTAGAAAAAATGTCGCCCCCTCTAACGGAAGTAGATTTTAGTAGAATTCCCTTGTAGATGTGTAAATTTCGCCCCCTCAGGGATTAGCTTCGCCACCCCTTCGAGTTTTGGCTGGCTACGGGCCCAAAGATCTTGAATAAAGGGGATGACGCACTAAGTCGATTTGCCATACAAAAAAGTGACCCCATCGAAATCCAAAAAATAGAGAGAATTCAACACGAAACACACGTCAAAAAACAACTGCGCATGCTTATAATTCTTATAACAGCGCAGGTCTTAAATTTTAGAGGCAAACTTACCTCTCAATGGTTTCTCATTATTGCTTGAGAAGGTTATAACAAAACACGCTTAAATTATCACTCACTGAAGTGGCAAAGTATAGTCCAAAATTTAAACTTAAATAAGCACAAATGACTTATCAAGCACCACAAATGTAACAATCACGAGAAGCACAGAAAAAAGTTTAGAAGCAAACTCGACAACCTTGCTACATAACCTGTGTGTGGCGCCTTTTTTTATTATAACCAAAAGGAAAGTAAGTTTGCTCCTATTTCTCTATCTCATACAACTTCCATGGGGTCAGAAATGTTCCTTAATGCGTCATCCCCTTTATCCAAGATCCTTGTACGGGCCTGAATAGGTAATTTCAAGGTTTCCTGTATAACCTTATAACAACAACTTGTTGCTTAGTTTACGCTTTGATATACTCATCATTACTTTTAAAATCTTGTTTATGTCTTGTGTTGATGTTTATTAATCCTACTTGAGCAATAAGTCTACAACTCCAGGCTTTATTCTATCTCATTACTGCTGAATTTGATGAATCAACTGAACGTAACCAACAGCTACGTATTGTAACGTTAAAATAAATACGTGTCTTTCAAGCCGGTGAAAAAAGAGACTGAAACAAATAAAAATTGGTAAAACTGACGAAAAATGTTGGTAGACCTGATTCAATTAATTCGCCTTTTTCTCAGTCACTTGGATCAGAAAATCAACCTTAATTTTTAAAACACGACACGCCGAGTAACTCCGCCTACTAACCAGGAACAATATGCTGAAACGGCCCTTTGGTCAGATGTGATTGATCAGCTCTTAAACGTAGTCTTAGGCCCGTATTCAGAATCATTTTTAAAAAATCTCCCCTAGGTTGTTCCTAGCCTTCTCCTAGGTTGTTCCTAGCTTTTTCCTATAATTTAAGGTGCAAAGTTAGGAAAAGGTTAGGAGAAACCTAGGAGAGATCTCTTCCTAGCCCTAGGGACGGTTAAAAATGTTACTAAAATGGACACTAAAGCTAGGAAGAAGCTAGGAAAAAGCTAGGAACAACCTAGGAGAGATTTGTTTTGAAACTTTTGATCATTCTGAATACGGGCCTTAGTCCCTTTGGATTGTGTACACAGCTTTACACCTTCTCTATCCACTGGACCGCTTCCCTCTCACTCTCCTAAACACCCCACTATCTACAATATATCACCTCTATTTTATTATCCAATCTGCCTCCGTAGCCGCGTTCGTATAGTCCTGGACTTCGGCACCGGAGGTCCGGGGTTCACATCCCGGGCTATGCTCTGTTTTTTAGGAATAGAATTTGTTGTAAAAAGATTTCGCCAACTTTAGCTTTACTTTGAGCATAGTAGATGTGATCCACCCGAGGTTGTTCCCACAGGGTGAATACCATGAAGGGGCCGAAAAGCCCTAAAACGGGCATTATTATATAAATAATTATCCAAGAAAATATTTAGGAC
The DNA here is from genome assembly GCA_018340805.1 of Microvelia longipes. Taxonomy (NCBI): domain Eukaryota; kingdom Metazoa; phylum Arthropoda; class Insecta; order Hemiptera; family Veliidae; genus Microvelia; species Microvelia longipes. The sequence goes on along the minus strand of JACMZG010000032.1, from coordinate 6,739,545 downwards.
CTATTAGATAAACAAAAATATAAAAAATACTAACTATATTTATACAAATTTCATTTATAATATAAAGCTTTTATGATATTACAAAAAATACAATTCAAATCTTAACAATTAAATTTTGCTTATAGTTGTAAAACAAAGCTGTGATGTTTTACTAAACTAATAATTTTTATAACTTGAATAAGGCGAGGCTAAAACATTTTGCCTAAGGCGTGACAGGCATGCATTTCACAACAGTTGTTTATCCCACAACTACTTTTCTAAAAGAAGCAAAACGAAAAAATCTAATGAATGCCAAAGAGTTCAAATACTACATCTTAGACAAAAACAAATAAATACAGAGTAATATTAAACAGAGCTAAAGAACTAATAGTAAGCTCTCTAGGAATAGTACATATTCTTTGTTTTAATACTACTAGCTCTATCTGTTGACGGAACAAAAGAACTAACTGTGAGCTCTCTAGGAATAGTACATACTCTTTGTATTAATACTACTAGCTCTATCTGTTGACAGAACAAACGAACTAACAGTGAGCTCTCTAGGAATAGTACATACTCTTTGTATTAATACTACTAGCTCTATCTATTCGTATAACAAGAGAACAGTGAGCCCTCTTTGTATAATAAATAATCTTCATATTATCTTTTAGGGTACTGAACATACTGTTTAGTAAAATTATTCAAAATATCGATAACATGTCTGTTTGTGCTCTCGCCTTATAAAATATATTTGGTTTAGATCAGTTGACAGCTTGCCAAAAATCATCGCAGTACGAGTTGCTATGAATTTATGTGGCTTCTAATGTCAAGTAGAACTCACAATGAAACAATCGAATTCCAATACTGTTCTGATTCATGGCTGGATGTCAAGTAAATAAAACCGAAAATATATGTATTAAATTGGCTGCTAGTAATCTTATCATAAGTTTTTATTTATTTATATTGTTTTGGCATATGATACTACTAAGTGTATAACTGTGGTTTACGCCTGGTGCTTAAAACTAATTTTATGTCATCTTGTTTGAATGCCATTCTGTAAACAGGGATCAAGTTAAGCTAATCATGGTTTATTCCCTTATAGGATCGACACTGTAATATAGATGGCGAGTTTAAAATGAATATGATGTCAAACACCACGTGTAAACCTGTTACATTTGTTTTTAGGAATTATAAAATATCTAATTACTACAAAAAAAAATTATAAATAATATTTACAAACTATATATTTAGAAGGCAATACTGCGCGACTTTATGAATTAGATTTTTCTTTTGCTTTGGAAATCAATTGAGTGATTGGATCATAAAATAGACAAAGCGTCGTGAGCTTTTATGAAACAAGAATTTTAGACATTTTTCGAATGAATAACAACAGGGCTCATAAGGGTTATCCAAAACAGCCACCATAAGGCCCTGTAATTGTCTCATTTTATAATATTACCGACTAGGCCTTGTGGTGTTATCTAAAGTAGTCAAGATAAGGCCCTGTAACTAGTCCATTCCTAAACAGGCACTACAAGGATTTACAAAACCTATTTTGGATGAATTATATAATAATACAAGACTTCATGACTATCCAAAACCAATTATTACAAGAAAATTCTAAAATCTTGCGGTGTAGTGACCTCGAGAATGTAAGTGATAAATCTGACGTTTCCCTTCCTCCTGTAGAAGGCATCTTCAGGGCTCAAATCATGGATGTAGAGTTCAGTTCAGTTTCGTGAAGCTTAAAGTGTTCATCCATGATTTCATAAAAATTCGAAGAAGCTACTACAAAGGAAGCGAAACGTCGCATTCATTACCGACATTAATTCTGTCACCACCAGAAAACCCAAAGCCTCAATAATGTCAATAACCGCGAAAGCTTATTGTACCGCGACATTTATTTATTACAATTATTTTTAATTTATTATTAATTGCCACGGGACTTTAAGGTTGCGCTTGCGATGATGCCTTCTCTAACAATAAATTAAGTTAAAACATTTTTAATCAATAATAAATAACAAAGACATCTTGCGTAAGTTTCAAAGACAAAACATTTATAAACATACATTTCATGATCAAAGTAAATATAGGCATCCATTTTAAGGAAAAAAGAAATCTTAGCATTAAGAACTATGTGCGTTTTATAATTCTGAGTTATCAATGCGTTCTTATCAAGGCCTGCGGATACTTAGAGTATTCGTATTTTTGCACATAATAGTTATTTATGCACCAAGGGAGTAAAGAATGCTATTATTTCCCTGAGTAGTTAGTTGGTTCATACGGCGAAATCTGAGGGAATAAAAGAATTTAAACCCCTATGCGAAGCGAAGATATTTATTTCTTGAGACAAAGCCGATGGAGTGATGACAATTAACTCCCGAGCCAAAGCCGATTGTTGCGAGGGAATAATAGCATTTTACTCCCAAGGAGCCAATAAGATAATCGTTGGCGATAAAATCACGCCAACGATTTAACTCTAATCGTTGACGTAATTTAATTATTATTATATTCTTCTCCTTATACGTTTTGTTGTAATTTTTTTAGGTCAGGTCCTCCCTTTAATTTTTAGGGATGCCAAAAAAATAAAAAAAATAATCGCTCCAAACAACAAATTATTATTGGTATTATGATGCTCTTATGTTGAAGTGCACGGCGTTATAGATGCGGTATACGTCAAACCAAGCAACTTGAAGTCGTTTTTCCCGCCAAAATAGCGCATTTGAATATATATTTTGTTTGCTATATCTTCTAATGAAAGCTTTTTTTCTTTTTAATATTTTTCAGTGCGTTATCTAAAGTGATGTAGAAATTCATACAGTTTGGGTCGGGGCGGGGGGACACAGTGGTCTAACTCCCTGGTTTTAGGTGGTTCCGAGAAAAACAGGAATTAGTTGCATCAACTACCGCACCGAGCGCTAGTTTTCACCTTGTCCCCTTATCACTATTGTTATCAGTTTTAAATCGATACTTCTATTTATGTTTATAAAAATGTAAACAAGACGATTTTTATCTTATTCATTGCCTTTTTTCTTTTTTAGTAGCTTATAAGACAATTTTTTTTAGAAAATAGGATAACGTGTGTTACGAATGAGACAACGAAGACGTAAATTAAATTTATAATTTCCCAGTTTGATGTTTGTTTACAAACATTTTTGATGTTTGTCTACAAATCATGGTTATCACGATATCAGGTCTACTTAAAATTAACACAGCGTTCATATTTTTATAACATTTTATGAAAATTATACCTTTAAAATAATTAATACAATTTTTAACATTGTTAAAGACCCTTTTAAATAATTTTAACCTTAGAATTGAAGAAATAATTATTTTATATATAGGGTACAAGGTCAACTGACCCGCCACTAGCGGAGAAAGGGTGAACTTAGGGCAGATCCATCTAAAGCAGCTTATTTCGGGGGAGTTAGACCACTGTGTCCCGCGCCCCCACCCCTACTGTATGAATTTCTACATCACTTTAGCGTTATCACTTTCAAATAATTATGCAAATACTCTATTTTAGGCTTTTAGATCTTTTTAATCTGTTTTCCTGATTCCTAGGTCTCTTTGCTTTCACTCTATGAGCTAATATTCAGATTAAAAAAAAGAATAAATAAATAGTACAATACATTAAAAAAAAAAAACAATAAAATACATTCTGTTTACCATAGAAATATATACTAGAGAGGGAATAGCCTATCTCAATGCACTGAGAGGCTTGTAACATCTTTTTGGGGGGCTCTCAGGGCCTCTTCCTCCAAGTGTGAATTAAGGTTATAATAAATCATTTTTTTCGGTTTCCCGTACATTTTATGAGTTTTGATTTGTAATTGTATCGTTATACTGTATAAGTTATTGTATTTTCGACCTGATTATTTTATTATGATCACAAGCAAAGGTGGTTAGAGGTGGTTAGAGGTGGTTAGGTTACTTTTCCGATGTTTCAAATTAATCCCTTAGGGCCCCTCTAGTAATTTTTTCTATATACTGTTTACGATCTGGGCCACAGTATAACCTTCCATGAAGGTTTCTTTTAAAACAACTATAGACATAGAGGTATAATTCCTAGAGGAGCATTATCCGTTCAAATAAAACATCATGAAGTTATCTGAACACCCTTCATTATTAATATAATCAAATAAACAATCAATAACGTACGAAATTTTAAAAATGATTGTTTTATTATAACCTTAAAAAGGGTTACACAGAGCCCCTGACAGCACCAAAAAGATATTTCAAGCCTGTTAATGTATTAAGATAGTGTTTGCCGTCTCTAGCAATATATCTATATGACAGACACATCATTAGAACGGTATTAAGTATTATGTTCTGATCTATAGATTAAATAATGTAAGAATAAAATGTTTAAAAAAATAAATAAAGAATTTAAAATAAATAAAAAAACTGTTAAGATATCCTATAAGGATGGAATTGTAACACTGATCAGAAGCATTACGAATTGACAGAATGCATATTAGAAGTGGTTAAATTGGAATACAAATCTAAAAATAAATAAAAAATATTATTCTATAGAACAAAGGAAAAAAGATAAGAAAATAAATATAATTATTAATACGAAAATAACTTATTACGCTTATATAAAAGGTAATAAAATAAGAAAAATAGAATTATTAATATAAAAAAATACTTAAAAACAATTAAAAAATGAAAAAACAAATAATGTTTGGGAAAGTATATATACAGGGTGTTTCATATAAAGTGTCCACTAAAGAAGGAGGTGATACTCCTCAAAAGGAACAAAAAATGTTCTATAATATAAACCCCGATCTCCAACTGTTTTCCCACAAGGTCAAATTTAATATTTTAATAAATATTTGACCTCACATCAAAAAATTGTTAATAGCGTTTGAACTGTTCAAGCTAAAAAGGCAAAATTGATCTCGTAAGAAAGCTGAGTAAATTTTCTAAAGGACAAACTACTAACTATGTCTAATATTTTGGAGCAGCTGCCCTAACATTTGCATGAAAAATTATTTTTTTAAAAAATTGAATTTTACGGAATTTTTATGGTAGGGCATTAGAGGAAGTAAGAGATGAGCAAAAGTTTAGCCGAGAACGGAAAAAACTTCTCTTATAATTGCCCTTTAAGAAAACCCAAACTTCATCGTAAAATAGCTTATTCCGGGGGAGTTGGACCACTGTGTCCCCCCCCCCCCACCAATGCTGTATGAATTACTACATCACTTTAATAATCATGAATATAACAATAAAATGCAGAAATAAAACATAATAGTGAATATTACTTCTATGAATTGAGTTGTATTAAATGTTGAAGGAAGAAATAAGAAAATAAAATAAAAATGGCAGTTTCGATTAACGATATAAATTGCACCATTTTCTTGTCAGGAAATATTTCCCAAATATCTAATGTTGTCAACACTGTGTGTTATGCCTGTGATGTATTCCGTTGCCGTTCACGTATCCATTGCCGTTTGACAAACCATTTCCATTGCTGATGCCGTTGGTGTGTCCGTTTGATAATCCATTTCCATTGCTGATGCCGTTGGTGTGTCCGTTTGATAATCCATTTCCATTGCTGATGCCATTAGCGTGGCCGTTAGACAATCCATTTCCATTGCTGATGCCATTAGCGTGGCCGTTTGACAAACCGTTCCCATTGTGAATACCATTTTTAATGCCGTTTGTATGACCATTTAATTTTGTAGTGCCGTTTGTTCCATTTTGATAACCGCTAACGCCGTTACGATGGAGACCGTTTGCTGCTCCGTTTGTCAAAATGGCTGATCCCTTGTGATCATCGTCCTTCTAAAACAGAAATATTGTCATTAATATTGTATCTAAACTGCGTAGGCTTCCGCGGTTATTATCATGAAGGGTTTATCTTCCGGTGGTGACCGCGTCAATGTAGATGAAGAATCCGACGTTTCGCTTCCACTGTGGGAGGCATCTTCAGGAATGTAGAAGATTATGGAATGCTCTACAAAACTGTTCTGTATTTTAGAGCTAGATCCCTGAAGATGCCTCCCACAGTGGAATCGAAACGTCGGATTCTTCATCTACATTGACGCGGTCACCACAGGAAGACCTAAATCTTCAATATTATTTCTGTTGACAAATACTAAACATTTAGGGTAAAAATACAAAGTTATCAGCTATAAACTCGATAAAAATTATATGTAGGATTTTTTCAAGCAACAAAGATTTATTGTTTTATATGAAAGTTTTGAGAGGAAGTTCAGCTATTGAAGTGATTAAACACCTTATTCCATTAAAATTTGGAGACTGATGTGATTTGTTGAGCCTACAAGTGGGAATATTGATGTTAGCAATATATCTAGTGCCATAATTGTGGTTCTTTATATAATTGAACTCCCCCTCATCATACTTTGCTTTAACGAACAACAACAATGGAAAAATATAGGCTGGATTAAAAGTTAAAATTTTATTTTTAATAAAATATTGTTTGCACTTAGCATATTGTTTATCATTATTCATGATAATAGCTTTTTTTTGCAAAATAATAATACTACTTGCTGCGGGGGCTGCTCCCCACTCCTCAATACAAGAAGTATAACGTAAGAGCATACGTGAATAAAAATGCGCATAGTGAGCAAGCTTCATAATATCAATATCTAGATTTAAACTAAGTTTACGTATGAGCTTTCCAGTTAAGTGTGCTATCAAGGGACACTCCAAGTATTTTAATGGGCGAAATGTTTATATTTTTATTATTATTATATTTAAGAATTTGAGTTAAAATCTGGGTTTTTGACTAATTTGAAGTTATCTTATTTACTATAAACTAGTCATTTGCGTGGTTTACAATATCATCTATTTTATTAACTATTTAATCCATCAAGCTTGTTCCCATTAAGTGCTATGTTATTTAGTATCATCCGCAAATCTCGCACTCAAGGCTTCATATTCAGGGAGATCATTAATGTAAATTAAGAACAGCAGGGTCTAAGAACAGAGCCCTGAGGCACTCTGTGATTGGAAAGCGCTGCAGCGCTTGTCTTTCTAATAAATATGGTGACATGAGCCCTTGACTTGATGTATAATTTCCTTTAAGCAGAAAGATACATTTAAAAGCTGTAAGGCATTAAATATTAGAAAAGTGTTTACCTTAAACTTGTTTTGCTTTGCTTTGTAAGCCTGGTTGTAGAAATCCTTAAATAAGAAGTAAAACATGAAGGCATGCATGCCTATCCACCAGACGAATGCTTTCGGGTAATCACACTCGATGAACAGAAGTTGGAACGCATGCAGCATGACCAGGACGAATTGGACCTGCGAAAGATACATCATTATGCTATCGCATGTAGAACATAAATGCATGAAACCCTGCTGTATTTATTCCACACTGCCATATCGATGTAATTATAACTCTATACACTCAGGCAATTAAGGTTACAACTAGTCCTACTAGTCCTCTTAGGACTGCTTCAGTACACCCAATGGTATGAGATAGACACTACCATCTCTATGTACTTATATCTCTATACACTCAGGCAATTTAGGTTACAACTAGTCCTACTAGTCCTCTTAGGAATGCTTTAGACCACCCAATGGTATGAGTTAGACACTACCATCTCTATGTAATTATAACTCTATACACTCAGGCAAGTTAGGTTACAACTAGTCCTACTAGTCCTCTTAGGACTGCTTCAGACCACCCAATGGTATGAGATAGACACTACCATCTCTATGTACTTATATCTCTATACACTCAGGCAAGTTAGGTTACAACTAGTCCTCTTAGGACTGCTTCAGACCACCCAATGGTATGAGATAGACACTACCATCTCTATGTACTTATATCTCTATACACTCAGGCAAGTTAGGTTACAACTAGTCCTACTAGTCCTCTTAGGACTGCTTCAGACCACCCAATGGTATGAGATAGACACTACCATCTCTATGTACTTATACCTCTATACACTCAGGCAAGTTGTTTGTTTTGTGTAAGTACGCACTGATGATGGCCTTTTGTGAAATTGAAAGTGCTTTACGTATTTGTTAATAAACAAAGTTAATTATATTGATTCACTTCTTTAGAATAGACTTAATTTATGTTGACCCTAAAACACACAATCAATACTAATACTTACTATGCTTTAGACTACTCTATGGTCATTGAGATAGATAACATGGATTTATATGGGTAACAAATACTCAATTTAGAACTAGTTCTAGAACTATATTATTTGATACTACCAAGTTTTGTAAAAATGATTAGTTGCCACAATATAATTGTGCGAGACACACATAGGAAATGTAACAAGCAAAATGCAGTGCTACATCTGGGAACTGTTTCATCATTCGAAATTCGTCATCATTGATGGCTCGACATAATGTCATGTCTCACTCTGTTTCGTTACTTCTAACTCATCAGGGCACCGACAGAGCCTTAACTCACTCAGACCTTGTCAACTAACTCTAAATATGTCAAGTATTACATACTTCTTATGATACTCGGTAGTATCATATGATATATATTTTTTCTTGCCAAGCATGATGGCAGTAGAAAAGCATCTCTCGTCTCTGATAAATACTTCACACTATATTCTTCGGATATTCTTAATGGAAGGTCAAACTGAGTTAAGGCTCTGTCGACGCCCTGATGAGTTAGACCTAACGGAACAGAGTGGGACATGACATTATGTGGAGCCATCAATGGTGACGAATGTCGACTTATGAAACAGTTCCCAGATGCAGCATTGCATTTTGGTTGTTACATTCCCTAGGTGTCTCTCGCGCAATTATATTGAATCCTAGGACTGTCCATGCTATGAGTTGGATAGAAGTTGCTATGAGTCCATGTCTCACTTTTTTAACACCAGTAATTCACAGATATACTGTAATGGTTACCATTTGGAAGGCCGTGAGGTATTTCTTCCACCACAGGTATTTCTGCATCTGAGGGCCGCAGGCAGCTAGTAAGTAATATGTATACATAATAATGTGAACGAACGTATTGATCATTCCAAAGAAAGTGCTGTGACCACCTGTAGACAAGAAACAAAATGAGAACTACTTGTTGCTCTAATGTTTGTTTTTACATATTGCAATAAAGAGTCACCCGTAGTGTAGTGGTTAAGGTACGCGGCCAATACACAGAATGAATGGACTTTAAATTTTCGAGTGTATTTAGTCATGGGTTCAATCCCAGCACGGGCCTCTGGGATTTTCATGAGAGGGATAAAAATTCTGCGTACCACGTCCTTCAGAAGGGACGTAAAGCCGGTGGTCTCGAGCCTGTGCGTTGTCAGGTACTCGTTAAAGATCCCTTACCCTAAATGAAACTGGGTATAGGAAAAATTTAGGACCCTTAGTAGATTCATTATAATACTGTTCTGCCTTGTAGTTTAAAGTGTGTGGAGGTTTGATTTAAAAGTGAGAGAACGTGTTGTTCCCAGTTTTCACTATACTATAAGAGTCAGTGAAAATATGTATGATTGCTTGAAAAAGCATGAGAGGAAACATAGAAATCCACGGCTCTTCTGTCTAAATTAGATGAAATATACCTATAGTTGAAATTAAAAGGAGTAGAACACTATCTTAGGGAGCTGGCAAAAAGGGCCCAACAACGTGGCCTACTTGCCTGGTAGTTACTACCACTCCCCCCATATTACTACTACTACTACTACTACTACATATAACAATGTTTGTAGCGAATTCTCATCTCATCATTTGATCTCCTTCAAAGCCTCTAGCTCTAAGACCCACTTCGAGGTTTTGCTCTGCTCACAGTGGTCTCTTCGGAGTCACTTATTGAGCTTATTAAGCTAAAACCGGTCTTAATCGAATCAACATTTCATCAACCTTAAAATACATCACATTGCTTGAAAACCATTACAAATGTAGATATTTCTTGACATGAGGTTGGGTAAATGACGTCATATATTTTCATCAAATAAAATTCTCCCTAATATCTCGCCATTTAAGTAAAGGTGCCATTTAGTGAGGAAAAGTTTCGGAGGTACTCCAGTGCCCGATATCGAATTTAATAAAAATAAAAAAGTTAGTTTCAAAATAAGCTGCTCGTTTAAATCAGACTTTTTACATTTTCATCATTTATACCGTAGGTACATAAAAAATATTGTGTTCGCTAAAATGTCCGAAACAGGTATTTCACCAAATCAATCCGCTTAAAGTGTTTTTAAAAACTCCTGAGTATTTTTCGCAAAATTATCTGGTCTGATAATGTTTCTGTTATCATCGTAGATTCTATCGTATTTATGCTAGAAAATTAATCTAATCTGCGAATATCAATCTATATTGATATCTATATATCTTTAGAAATAGTGCTAATTTAATTGTAACGTCATGGACCAGCAATAATGTCTCAAAATGTGCGAAAATTCATAAAACATTTTAAGCACACATAAAGTCATATAAAGGACGTTAGTCCTTTATATGACTTTATGTGTGCTTTAAAGTGTCAAGTTTCGTCTTATTATCAGCATTAGTTCAATTTTTATCGAACCCATTGTATAGATTTTTATAGAATTATAAAAATTGAGTTGAAACTCCCTACGAATTTATCTCTTCACTTAACTAATGAATACTAAGATTTATTTCAATATGGCAAGTTTATTTAAAGTTTTATTTTTGGATTATGATTGTTAAGTATCATCGATCGAGGTCAGTGTCTAGATGGGTGACCGCTGGGAATACAACAAATGAATTTTCCATCTGAGGTCAAGCAAAGCGAATTCGAAGGCGTGACGCGGTGTAAATTTGGTGTCTTATATTCTTAGGACAAATATAGTACTTAATACGATGTTGTGAGAATAAGAAATTCCGAGGTGCCCCGCACCCCAGTTTTACTTTTCCTCATGTGTACCGTAGGTATATAAGAAAAGTATTGGGTTTGCAAAATTTAAAACCGGAATGTCATGGGAATTATCCATTTCAGATGTTTTTAAGGCCTCCTGAGTGGTTTTTACAAAGTTGTCTGTCTGTATGTGTGTCTGTCTTTTACCATCGTAGCTTGTAGTGCATTTATGCTTACAAGCATTTATGCTTGAGAGTTAAAACTTTGTACAAAAATAAGTCTAGACGTGTAGTTGTGTTATTCGGAATTTTTTTTATGACTTCATTAACCCGCGAAGCGAGTCCGAAGACATGTTAAAGCATAAATTTAACTACTTTTATATTTACTAAAAGGAAAAGAACGACTTTAATTCTACAATGTTTTTTTATAAACAGGAACAATATATTTCAATCCATTTGGATCATCTTCAGGAATGACTAAAAAACAAAAATTTTGTTTTTGAGGACTTTTGTATTTTGAGGACAAGAAAAGCTAGTTCAAAGTAGTGAGAATAAGCGTAGGGAATCCGTTTCCACGAGGAAACATTGCGATGTACCCCGCACCTGACTTTGTACTGTGTATATGTGTGCTGAGTTGTATGGCATTACTAGCTGTAATATTTACCAGGAGTAAATTTAACGCCGAACCAGGTGCTGAGCGGCATAATGCCGTGATGGATGACGTGCAGCCTCGTTATCTGATTATTCTTCTTCCTCAAGACGAAGAAAAACTGAAACATTTCAAACAAACTTGTGTACACTTTGTGCCAAACAAACTAGCTACACTTTGTGCCAAACATACTTGTGTACACTTTGTGCCAAACAAACTTGTGTACACTTTGTGCCAAACAAACTAGCTACACTTTGTGCCAAACATACTTGTGTACACTTTGTGCCAAATAAACTTGTGTACACTTTGTGCCAAACAAACTTTCTAAACTTTGAGCCAAACAAACATGTGTACACTTTGTTCCAAACTTGTGTTCACTTTGTTCCAAACTTGTGTACACTTTGTGCCTACAATGAAACCAAATAATACATAAATCAAGAAAGATGACGATGATTTATTGTTTTAGACAAGAAAGGTTAGTTCGGTAGCCAGTTAACAGGAGTGCTAGTATCTAATTTGCTAGTATACTATGCCAGGCACGAAAATGCGCTCCTGTCGTCTTTGTTTAAAAAATTTACTCCTATCAAAGATAATTTTATGAGGAAAAATAAAGTCATAATTAATTATTTATTGATAAAATATAATTTTAATTTAATAAATAAATATATTTAATTTCATTATTTATTTGCTTAATTTATTTTAAATAAGTTATATTTATTTTAGTTTTAGTTGCTAAGAAGGCGATATGTTTTTCTTGGGGGGGGGGGGGGGGCAATTTAAAAAAATAAGGGGTGGCTTTTACCCCCCTAGCCCCACCCCACTTAGAATCGCCTATGTTTTGAAGTATTTAGAAATTTGAAGCAAGGACTAAAAAAGGAAAGTGTATGAGAGTCCCTTTCGGTTTACCTGTGGGTAATCTAGAATTAGAAAAAAAGTACTTACGGTATCAAAAAATTCTGTGAATTTCGAGAAATAGTACCACCAGCAACCAGCGGCTGTCTAGAAACCAAAAGAGAAATTATTAAGTACCAAAATAACCATTATATTATGAACACAAACATTTATTAGGTTAACTTCTGTGACGTATTATATTCTACTATATGATTCTTCTGAACTGAACAAGGATCTTAAATAAAGGCGATGACGCACTAAGTCGATTTGCCATACAAAAAAGTGACCCCATCAAAAACCAAAAGTAGAGAGAACTCAACCCGAAACACACGTCAAACTGCACATGCTTACAATTCTTATAACTGCACATGCTTTTATAGTCCAAAATTTAAAATTAAAGAAGCACAAATGACTTAACAAGCACTACAAATGTAACAATCACGTGAAGCACAGATGAATGTTGAGCGAACTCGACAACCTTGCTACATAACCTGCGTTTGGCACCTTTTTTCATTATAACCTAAGGGAAGGTAAGTTTGCTTCTATTTCTCTATCTCATACAACTTCCATGGGTTCAGAAATGTTCCTTAATGCGTCATCCCCTTTATTCAAGATCATTGGAACTGAAACTAACCTATAGAATGTCTTTATTTAGAAAACAAACATCTTGAAGGTTAACTTCCGTTGTGTATTTAATTCTTTTATACATTGTAATATAGCTGCAGTAATAACACACAAACACACACGTACAGGCAGACAACTTTGTAAAAACTACTTAGATAGAGTAACCATTTCACCCGTTTTTTCAACGGGGAAAATGCCCCCGATTTCAAACCCCCCGAAATAGTAAAACCCCCCGTTTTAAAAAAAATCTGTTCACAGATATTTAAATTTATAATAATTGAACTTATTAATTCAGATGCTACCACAATTTAAAATTATAATTTGAAAAAATGCTACCAAAAGATGCAAAAAAAGAAATATGGTATAAATGTAACTTGAGTCAATCCACTTTTTAATACGAAAAGAATAAACTTAAGAGGCAACACTGTATCGAAGTATTTGAAAGTTTATAATTTATGCTGATTCATAAATCAACAGCTTGGTTTTATTACTACTAGATTCTACTTACTAGATTTTTTACTAAATCATTATTTTTTAAGATTTTTTGTTGTGCCGTGTGTATTATTGAAATTTGAATATTTAGTATGCCGAAAGACCATTATAGGAGTAAATTCAAAGACATTTATATGGTTGAGTTTACGTTTTTCAAGGAAGGAAGGAATTCTAATGAAGCTGGATGTACTATATGCAAGTAAGTCTTCACAAAGGTATTTATTTTTTAAATCTATAATAAATAATAATGCATCCGTTAAGAATTAATGCATAAAGTAACAAAAACAAGTTATTTTATTAATCAACGGATTGTCAGTGGTGGACCTAGAAGGAAAGGGGGCGCTCTCGGCCATGATCTAAGGTAAAGTTTTATAAATACAACTATTCTATTTATAAAACTGAAGTTAAGTTAAACTAAGTAAGTAAGTTAAGTTTAAAGTTCTATTTATAAAACTTTGATCTAAGGCATCATGAGACGAGTTTTTTACGTACTATAGAAATAATTGCATTCAAGATAATTTACTCATATGAATGAAACTGGGTTTTAATAATATTTTGACACTTTGTTTACTAAAACTCTTTTAGTAACTTTTTTTTACATTCATAGAGATATATACTAGAGGCCTGAAACATCATTTTGGGGCTTCAGGAGCTCTGTGTAACCTCATTGAAACCTCCTTCAAGAGTAAGGTAAGGTTATAATAAATTAATTGATTTTGGCTTCCCGCACATTGTTTATGTTTTTATTTGTTCTTTTTACATTCTCCTATATAAGTCACTGTAATTTTGTACTGATTATTTGATTATATTTATAAGCGAAGGTGGTCAGGTTACTTTTTCGATGTTTCACAATTTAACCTATAGGGCCCCTCTAGCAGAGACTATAGATACTTAAACAGTCAGACTGTCAACTCAATGGTGGGAAAATTTGGATTCCGGTCGACACTAGCGCGGCGGGGGACCTACCTTTCAATTGAGAGGGCGTGGCTTAATTTCCCGCTTTTTACCCACAGTCAGTTTGAAATTTAAATTTTTATACTTTGTATAGTCATACTTCTGACTAGACGTACCGCTTCGCACGGCCTTCGTCGTCTTAAATCTTACACAGAACGCTTCTGATTACTTTTAAGTGTTTCATTAAAGTAATTTATTAATTTAATTGATTCAATCAGGTAATAATGAAATAGTGGCTAAAGTTAACACATTCAAGAATATAGAGTTCGGGCATTTAATGCAGCCTGTATTTTAATTACATCGGCATGCTGCGCACATGTGATATAATATAATTACCTGATACAATTGACTAAATGAATAAATTAATTAAATGAAATGTTAATTAAATTAAATGTTAAAAAATTAAATTAATTACCTGCCATCAGTAGCGTTCTTTTTACTTTTAGTGTCTGAATTTATGTCATACAGAGCATGACAACGGCGAACTGTTTTTGTGAAAAATAAATAAAGGTATTCTATAATAGGGTATTATAGAAATAGTTTGAAAACTTACTCCTGAAAGAATATAAACTATGCTACACCCGAATAGGACCTTAGTATAGCGGGTCAAGTATAGCATATCTATATCATTATCGCCTTTGTATGGTTATCAATATTATGTGTGTATAAATAGTTTTTGAACGATTCCCTAAAATAAAGTTTAATTTTCGAGAAGCTTTAACAGATAATTACTAATAAAGTTTATACAATAACTTTTACTTTTTCTAATTTCTAGCGTAGATATGAGGTTATATATATATATATATATATATATATATATATATATATATATATATATATATATATATATTTTATATATATCTATCTATCTATATATATATATATATTATATATATATATATATATATATATATATTATATATATATATATATAAATGTGTTGCGTTGCACTAAAATAAGAAAACGGGATTCATACCACCTGAACAGATTTTACCATGTTTTATGTTGCATATGTGTGGTGTGCCCTCTTGTGAACGAAGCAGGCATTTTTTAAATTATTTTAAAATAATTATTATAATTATTTTTATTTATATTTATTAAAAAATAATTTTTAATTATTATTTTTAATTCTTATTGAATAAAGAAGTATTTTTAGCAAATTTCCGAAGAAAAAATGAACTTATAAGGTTGGGGTCATAGAGGGAGGAGGATTTGTTTTTGAAGCGGGGGACTCCCTGATCATTGTTGATGTGTTAATATATATATATATAATATATATATATATATAATATATATATATATATATATATATATATATATATAAATATATATATATATATATATATATATATATATATATATATATATATATATATATATATATATATATATAATATATTTGTGTGAGTGTATAATGTATGAATAAATCTTCATATAGTGTTTAGATTGGACTGCAATTTTTACATATATACCACTATGCACGATTCACAAACATACAAGTTCTATTGTATTGTCAGTATCAATTCTGGTTTATTAATTGACATTTATGTATCAAACAAAGCAATATGTTATTAATTGGCATAATGTAAACAAATCAGTTTTTTCACTATTACATTTGAAAATTCGCTTATATCGTGGCAGTATGTTACTTATATAAATCAATAATATGACGAACAGATAAAGTACAACAACATTGTGGTCGCGAAGCGGCCACAAGAAGTCGGGGCCCCCCAGCGCCAACAAGCGCCGGGGCCGCAGAGAGGCCGAAGGGCTCGTTTTCTTTTGTCCTGAGTTTTTGATGCAAAACATGACTAGTTATATGTTGATAAAGAGTCTCTAGTTACCCTGAGAGCGTGTGGTGAATACGAGTAATCTACAGGTTGACATCTGAAACTGTACGTCGTGAACCAGCCTGCGTGTATTGACTGAAACATAAACATTTTAGAATAAAGGAGGAGCCGTGGAGGAGCCTGTTTAAAATGTAAAACACTTAGAATTTATAATTGAAATGGTTTGTAACAATTCAAGAATAAAAGCATTTATTCCTCTTTTTAAAAAACTTGCAAAAATATGGCTCCGGTATACACAAAATAAATATTGTATTACTTTTGCCAATAAAGAACTTGTTTAAAAAAAAAAAAACTTGCGAAAAAGCATTTACCTCCAGTATGGAGGAAAAGTGCACTTTCTTCCTCTTTTAGAGAAAAACAAAATTGGCACTTTGGAAAATTGGAAATCCTGGTCTGAATCCACCGGGATAAAAGTAAAGGTGCATTAACAATACTGCGGTAGCGATGCGTCCGTTTGTTGCGTGTGGACGGACGCAACTCTATAACGCAATTCCAACCTATGTAATCGTATGGGACGTTTTTAAACAGCTTGCGGTAGCGTTGTGGAAAATGGAAATTTTCGCAAACCGACTAAACCCGCACAAATGATACAGTAGTTAGCATTTGATTGATTAAGAAACACCTTAGAGGCCTGACGCGAAAGAAGAATATTCCGCGAAGAACGCGGAAGAAATCTTTTCGTTTTCAAAGTATGGAATTTTTCTTACCCCTTCTTCCGATTTAGAGAAGAATTCTTCTGTTTTGTTTGGATTTTGATTCTTAAAGTCGTTTTAATTTGATTTTAATAAAAGAGTAATGTTTTTTTTCTAAAAAATGAATATTATCTTGTTATTATAACAAGATAATATTGTTGTTTGTGCTGTGTCTTTTTAAAGTGTTTAATTTTTCCTTTTAGTTTTATAGTTTAAAGTTGTTTTTAAACATCTATTTAAAAAATTTATTTCTTAATATTTTTGGTGTTCGCCAATTTGAATGTTATAGTTTTAACATGAATTTAACATTTCAATTGTTCTGAAATGTTACAAATTATTTCTGTTCTCTTGGTTTTAATGCCTAAATAATGTTTAAGAAGTAGATCCCGGAATTGAAATTGTTTATAATAAACTAAACAAGATTATACTTTGCCGTTTTGTTAATCGCATTGCCATGTCTATATGATCTATGGGTTGGGTAATACCTCGTTAAAGATCCAAGCGCTGAAGATGACTTGGAACAGGTTGTACACGATCAGCGTGTTCTTGAGTTCGAACGCTTTCCTGTTCTCCATGAGTTTAGGTCCGATTTTGGTAACGAACGCTGCGTATGATAGACAGATGATAACGGTGGGCAATGGACCTGACATCAGCCACCAGTCTTTGACTCGAGGATCTGAAACAAAGTGATTGAATTTAGTCAGTGATAGTGTAAATTAAACAATTAAACCTAATTGATTGATTTTTGTACAATTGTCATCTCATCATGTAACAAAAACCATAGGAGCTGCGATGGTAACAGATACACACACAACTTAGTAAAACCACTAACCAAGTAACCTTATCACCTAAAATAATTAGTTAAACTTAAAGCGCAACTTGTGTTGCGTGCCAAATATGTGAGGAGAGGCTTGTGCCTCTCCTCACATATTTTAACATTTTATGTATTCTAGCGAGCCAAGCGAGCCCCTCCTCATATATATTAGCATCAACGTTAATATTCAATCGAGCTACGTGAGCCCTCCTCATACTATTAACATCAACTTTAATATTCTAGCGAGCTACGTGAGCCCTCATATATAGTACATCAAACGTAATATTCAATCGAGCTACGTGAGCCCTCCTCATACATATTAACATCAACGTTAATATGCAAGCGAGCTAAGCGAGCCCCTCATATATATTAATATCAACGTTAATATTCTAGCGAGCTACGTGAGCCCCTTCTCATATATAAGTAACCTTATCACCTAAAATAATTAGTTAAACTTTCTGCTCGCTGCTATTATTAGTGCAAACAATATTTTGATTATCGATATAAGCTAACCCTAAATCTTAGTTCGACACTCTCTACTAATAGGGTGTTTGGTTTAATAGGGTTTTAGATTTGGTCCCCGTAATCTAAACTTAAGCCCCACGTAGGTAGAAAAGATAAATTTCATGTTCAGCATCCCAAATAAAAACATAGCCTAAACCTTAGAATAATACTATTAGAAGGAGCACTACTGATAACACGAAAGGCGGTTCACTGGTGGTCTTAAGTAATGCTGCCACCCTAACAATATACATTTTTTTTATAAAAGTTGGCAATACTTCCGGTTGCTGAATTATTATGTTTTATTATTTTTTTAATGATTGATTATTCATAAAATACTAATATAAATATCGGTGCATTACAATAATTTAAAGCATTTTAAATTGTAGTTTAACGATTTATTAAAATTATATTAAAAGTAGTCCTCGTCAACAAATGTAGATTCTTGTATTCCGCACCCTTTTGCCATCTAAGACCGGTTTATTAAATACTCAGCAGGTGTTTTAAGTTATTATATTGGTACTTTACGATCTTTCTTCATTAATGAATATTTATGACACATATTTAAAATAATGTTTTGTTGTTAGAGTACCCCTACTTATGACCATCAGCTTTCGTGTTATCAGTAGAATTACATAGTGTTTACGGTCCTGTGCTCCTTCTTATATTACAATTATTCTAAGGCCTAAACCAAGACTTAGAATTGGTGTAAACCAGGTTAATACTCACCACTTTTATTATCCATTAGATCCCGGTACCACTCAACTATCGTCGCCATTTTGGAAATTTCAGAGTCAGTCTTCTAATTTACTTGTAGCGCACCAATTTGTCTTGGGTATCCTGAAATCAAACCAAAATACATTGACTTAATAATTTCGAAGTTTAAAAGGAACATCGCGTTTTAGAATATTCAGCAGCTACATTTTTCAGCCCTATGGGACAAAGCATTATATAACGGCTGTATAATATGTTACATCTGGATGAAATCGCAGCTAAATTAGAATATGATTCTCACATAAAGAAATTTCCTCGACGCGACTAATCCTCATGTATTTATTTTAAAATCAATGTAATAAGTCTGGCGAGCAACACAAGCCTCTCCTCACATATTTTAACATTTACATATGTATTCTAGCGAGCTATGCGAGCCCCTCCTAATATATATTAACATCAACGTTAATAATCTAGCGAGCTACGCGAGCCTCTCATATATATTTACATCAACGTTAGTATTCTAGCGAGCTACGCGAGCTCCTCCTCATATATATTATCATCAACGTTAGTATTCTAGCGAGCTACGCGAGCCCCTTCTCATATATATTAACATCAACGTTAGTATTCTATCGAGCAAGTGACATTGTAATTAACATATTACTAATCACCTGCATAATTTAAAAAAAATAGTAGGTAGGGAAGCGATATACATACAAGTTTATAACAAATATTTTCTCTAATAACAAGCAATAGATTAAAACTAACTAGATAGTCCTAGATCAGTGTTTATGAGAAATTGCACAACTCTGGCCTTTCACTAAGATTTGAGTCCTTAATCATCTAAATATAGATCTAGAAATCATGCATTTTTCAAACATATATGTCAATGTATAGCTCAAGTAAAATTTATTGTTAGAAAATACAATAGAATTTAAGCAATGCTTAACTAATGCTTATATCATTTACTTTTCGTAATTTATACCTTAAACTTTCTTTTGTTGTTCTTTTGAGCCAAAATATGAACCAGTCAAAGTGTGGACAGTATAGGTACGATGGGTTCACAGCTTTCTATAATATGGACTGAGGTCAACTGGGTGCTTGGAATTGTACACATATTTGAACGAGTAAATATAGCTGTACTTGAAGTAATGTGCAATCATATCGACCTTACGCTATGAATTTAGAATTGCGAAAATATTTGCTTTTCTAACTTTTTGACTATTTGGGACATATTATGAATATATTAGGAGCTGTGTTTTAATTTGATGAGTGTTTATTTTAAAGATCTGCCTCCGTGGCCGTGATCGTAAAGGCGTTCGATTTCGGCACCGGAGGTCCGGGGTTCGCAGCCCGGGCTGTGCTCTAAGATAATAGTATTTGTATTAAAAAGATTTCGACAACTTTAATTAATTCTTAGAGTGTAGTAGATGCTACCCACCTGAGGTGGTTCCCGCAGGGTGAATACCCTGATGGGCCGAAAGGCCCTAAAACGGGCATTTATTTATTTATTTATTTTATTTATTTTAAAACCGTTGTTGGCTGGAAACTTCGTCAAATCGGCTGGAAAGTCCATCCACGAAAAAGTGGATGTATTTTCCACTTTTCCGTGGAAAATCCACGGAAAAGTGGGTTTCTTATATTCATTCACTTTAAATTTTAAATTTTTAAGCATGTTTTAACTTGAGATGTCAAAGGGGTCCCTAATAGTGTAATAGTGAGTACGTATCTGCTACCCAGTCATTCTGAGTTCGATCCTGGTTGAGGTATGGAAATCGTGGTTATTTACGGATGAAGGTGGTTAATTTTGGTTAGCAGTGGTTACTAAAGATGGTTATTGACCATAAAACCCAACAAAAAATGCGTGTAAAAAAAGGAGCCAAGTCTAGCGTAAAAAGTTGTGAGATCATCGGATAAACCAAGCCAAAAGTTTCTAATTATTCTTGTAAATATATGAGGTCTTGGGGGTTTCCCTTTTGTCCAAGAGCCAGGTCAAAAAAATGTGACTCATTTTGTACTACTTCAAACAAAATGTTTCTGAAAATATACCTTAAATTATAAAGGAAAAGCGTAGTCTGCCTATCCAGAGTGGAGCCCTTCATATGAATGCGCATGCTCAAAATATTGGCAAATCGCACATATTCCAGTTTTCTTGTCATTAAGTTGTTATATACCAAGTTTTATAATTCATTTCTAAATTAGTTATTTATTACTCATTATTCATTTATTTACTTATTTATTTTCATCGATTACTCATACTTGACATAATTCTTTTTAAATTCTCTTATTTATTACTCAGTATTAGTTTATTTACTTATTAATTTTCATCATTTATTCATACTTTTCATAAATAATTTCTAATTTACTTATTTATTACTCATTATTTGCACTCATTTAAAGCATAGTTTATGCTGATTATTAGCGTTTAAGATAATACGCATGGCTTGCGGCCCTCCGCACCAGAATTATTTTGGAGTTATAAACTTAAATACTGTAACTAAGGCAATAAAAATTTATCGCCGGTAATAAGATTTGAACCTGAAAACCGTAGTTATTTTCGTTTCCGAGCCGGATTCATTGGATTAAGCGCACATAGAAACATCGACAACGACACCTTACTTGACATATGATGAAAAAGGACCGTATTTTAGGATCCCCGGTGATTTACTACCGTATTATCGACTTTTTGGTCATTTAAAAAGGTGGTCGTATGAACTCCGGACCGCTTTTGTTCAATCCAGCACCCCCAAAAAACACAGAAAACGACACCTCTAATTTTTTATGACTGTTTTGGTTTCCTGTTATTTTTCACGGGGTTTTTAACTTGTTAGTTACTTGGAGTAGTCGACTTCGGACTGGTTTTATTTTATTCAACGACCCAAATGATATCGTGTCAGTGAAAAATTTTAACCTTCAATTTTTGATAGTTTTTGAGCCTCCCAAATTTTCCTACTGACCCCCGGGGTTCTAAAGGTCACACTTTGCGAAACTCTGGACTGTAGCTTTTTATTTAAAGAACCATGTGATTTAGGTCCCTACAAAGATCAGAAAGTGTAAAGAGTTCCGTCTCTTGCAATAAAATCTTAGAAGTCCCGACTGAGATCGAACATGGACTATTTTGATTTCAGGTACACAATGATTAGAACTATACACAAATGATTAGACTAGATTCAAGTTGTAGAAAAAAAATGTTTGTACTTCAACATTTTGGTTTGTAGAGTCAATAAAGAGGAATTAGTTTCTCATTAGGAAATTTATGATCCGAAAATGATTCTAATAGAGGTTTTTAAGTATATAAGAAAATGACATAACTCGTTAGGCCTATTTTACTAAGGTTAATGAAGTAATTCAGAAGTTGGACGATTTAATGACCTTCTTTGTTAACGCTTATGACCTTTTGGTCAATGTTATTGACTGTAATGGATAGTACGCATTATGTCGTATTTCGATGCGACATTGACTCTTCGACGTAATGGGTATCAAAATAACTGTGTTGCTATTATAAACAATTAAGCTAGAGTAGCACGTATTTTGATGTTTTATTGTTCTGGCTCCGAGTCGAAAAATTGACTAACCTCCATGTTTGAATTGCAGTTTATTTTCACTTTGTAATCTCAAGGACTTTGAGATTTTATTTTTGTTGTTTAAAAATAGTGACGAAAATTATGCACAAAATTTAATGCTGAAAAAAATCTTTATATTTTTTTCAAATGATGAAATTTAATCCAAAATTTCAAAATAGAAAAGTCTCACTGAAATTCTATTTAAAATTGTAAGAGACAATTTTAAGGAACTCCACTGAGGATCTTGAATAAAGTCACAAAGTGACCCCACTAAACTTAAAAAAGTCGGATAAAAGTCGAATCAACGTTATTAAATAACCGGGAAACACTAAATTCGGTCGGTTAACAACAAATTTTGTTTAGAGAGTCGTTTTAGATGTTTTAGAACTAAGAATTGAAGTCTATACGAGCATTTAAAGTACTAAAAACAAACCCAGGTTCGAATCCTGGTTAGTTCGGTTATTTTCTATAATTTTTTTAATTGATATTTTATAGGTTATTCTTCATTCAATACATTCCGTACTAAAATCTTAAATTTTTTCGTCGAAAGAATATTTTTTTGTAAACTAAATGTTTTTTGGTTATTTTATCTTGTAATTTAAGGTTTTTTGGTTGCATAAACTGGTTTTACTAGATTTTTAATTTAATAAACATGAACAATGCCGCCCTTATTTATTCTCCCCCCTAAGGCCTTTTTTAAGGCCTTTATTTAAGGTCTCTTTTTACGACCTTTAGTTTTTTCGTTTTTTTTTTACATTTTGGTCAACTAAGTAAATATCCACAAAAACTAAGTATACAACTAAGTATCAACTTCAGACCAATTTTAATCGATTTAGCACCCCAAAAAACATACGTACAGACTTCTTCCCGGTGATAAATTTTAACCCTGAATTTTATTATTTTTTAAAATTTTGTTGACACAACAAACCAGCTTAATGACGTCATAAATAGCTTCATATTTTCGAACCATATTTTCAATACGGTTTGTGTCCTCCCAAGTTTAATAAAAATTTTAATTTTTGTACCAAGTTTAATAAAAAAAATATTATTCCGTTCGAGAGTACTTGAAAAAATTCCTCTTGAAATGCATAAATATATACACATATACGTTATGTATATATATATTATATATATATATTATATATATTATATATATATATATATATATATATATATATATATATATATATATATATATATATATATATATATATATATATATATATATATGCGGTGCTTCTTTTCCTGTCAAGTACAGTATACACTTAATAACTTACTTTTATGGTGGTAATAGTAGTGTACCACCCAAAGACAATTTTTACATAAAGCCATCTCATTAGCTAATTTTTTGAAAGAAAATTTTTTAAAAAGAATGACTTGTGAATTTTACACTATAAGTTAAACATGGCAAATCATTATATATTAAAAAAATATTAAAATATAAATTGTTAATAATTATTTAATTTTGTGTACCACTTACCTTGACACGTATTAAATGTGTCAATTAAAATGAAAAACTCGGTGATAAGAAACGACTTAAATGTGCGAGGAGAATAGGAAGTGTTGATTGCCTTATAATTACAGGCTTATATAGGCTACTGTCCTGACCTTTAAGTTTTTTTTTAAGTTGATCTTTTTTAGGTTTAGCCCTATTAGGAGACCAATATTTGTTACCTAAGAGATTTTGTAATGATTGCGATCTGACTGTAATAATATTCAATCTTGATAGAGTTTCGTTATTTCGAAGTCAAAATTCAAACTTTCTTCTCTTATTTACACCTGATATGTTAACTATTTCCACAGTGAGTCGGCCGAATACTGAACTAAGTTTTTATACCTCATTAAACAAAGCACCATTTTATATTTGATGATGTCATAAGATTGGGGTAGTGACGTCGTAAACTAAATTATTTAAATTACTTTATAACAACCATTCTGAAACATATATCATTTGATGCTATCGAAATTCGCAAAACATAAATAGTGGACACAATATAATTGTGCGAGAGACACCTAGGAAATGTAACAAGAAAATGCAATGCTACATCTTGAAACTGTTTCATTATTCGAAATTCGTCATCATTGATGGCTCGACATAATGTCATGTCCCACTCTGTTTCTTTGCGTCTAACTAATAAGTTACTCGACAATAACTCGACGGTAATGTCGAGCTACCAATGATGACGAATGTCGAATGATGGATCAGTTCCCAGATGTAGCATTGCATTTTGCTTGTTACATTCCTAGGTGTCTCTCGCAATTTATTTTGTCAACTATTCATGTTTTGCAAAGCTCGGTAGTATCAAATGATATATATTTTTCTTGCCATGCATGATGGCGGCAAGAGAGCACCGCTCGTCTCTGGTAAGTACTTCACATTATATTCTTCGGAATTAATTGAAGGTCAGAGTGAGATCAGGCTCTGTCGGCGCCCTGATGACTTAGACGTAACGAAACAGAGTGGGACATGACATTATGTCGAGCCATCAATGATGACGAATGTTGAATGATGGAACAGTTCCCAGATGTAGCATTGCATTTTGCTTGTTACATTCCTAGGTGTCTCTTGCACAGTTATATTTTGTCAACTATTCATGTTTTGCAAAGCGCGGTAGTATCAAATGATATATATTTTGCTTGCCATGCATGATGGCGGCAAGAGAGCACCGCTCGTCTCTGGTAAGTACTTCATATTATATTCTTCGGAATTTCAATTGAAGGTCAAAGTGAGTTCAGGCTCTGTCGGTGCCCTGATGAGTTAGACGTAACGAAACAGAATGGGACATGACATTATGTCGAGCCATCAATGATGACGAATGTTGAATGATGGAACAGTTCCCAGATGTAGCATTGCATTTGAGCTAGAGTGAGTGCAGGCTCTGTCGGCGCCCTGATGAGTTAGATGTAACGAAACAGAGTGGGACATGACATTATGTCGAGCCATCAATGACGACGAATGTTGAATGATGGAACAGTTCCCAGATGTAGCATTGTATTTTGCTTGTTACATTTCCTTGGTGTCTCTCACACAATTATATTGTGTCAACTATTCATGTTTTGCAAAACTCGGTAGTATCCAATGATATATGTTTTGCTTGCCATGCATGATGGCGGTAAGAGAGCACCGCTCGTCTCTGGTAAATACTTCATATTATATTCTTCGGAATTTCAATTGAAGGTCAAAGTGAGTGCAGGCTCTGTCGGCGCCCTGATGAGTTAGACGTAACGAAACAGAGTGGGACATGACATTATGTCGAGCCATCAATGTTGACGAATGTTGAATGATGGAACAGTTCCCAGATGTAGCATTGCATTTGAGCTAGAGTGAGTGCAGGCTCTGTCGGCGCCCTGATGAGTTAGACGTAACGAACAGAGTGGGAAACATTATGTCGAGCCATCAATATGATGACGAATGTTGAATGATGGAACAGTTCCCAGATGTAGCATTGCATTTGAGCTAGAGTGAGTTCAGGCTCTGTCGGCGCCCTGATGAGTTAGACGTAACGAAACAGAGTGGGACATGACATTATGTCGAGCCATCAATGATGACGAATGTTGAATGATGGAACAGTTCCCAGATGTAGCATTGCATTTGAGCTAGAGTGAGTGCAGGCTCTGTCGGCGCCCTGATGACTTAGACGTAACGAAACAGAGTGGGACATGACATTATGTCGAGCCATCAATGATCTATTAAAAATAGATATATTGAAATTTATAACATAAGTTAAAATAGATGTCTGTAAGAAGACGTAAAAAAGAAATAAAACCAAACTAGTTTTTGTCTCCCCACTCATTATAATTACTAATAACAAAGCCGACTTTCAACCGTTAACGGTCATCATCAGTGCTGTGTTGGATCGTTAAGTCTAATGGTACAAACTTGAGTAAGACGTAAGTTTTTTATCAAGAATTGAAACAGGAGTGTTTAAATAAAACCTCAATGGCGGTCTGGACGAATTGTAATTCACAGATTAAAGAACGCACTCTTAGGGAAACTTGATGTGTATGTGCATAACAGTGAACACAAGGTCGACTCTTGTAACCATTAATTACAATATATAAATAGTAATTGTATAATTACTATTATTTATTATCTATTACTTACTCCTCGCTAGAGTAGTCTCACAGTAAGCCGTATTTAGCTACAAAATAGCCGTATTTATAAAATATATTAACATGTTTAAGTACAGCTAATAAGAGAGACGAATAATTATTTCCTGCCTTCCTATTGTAGTAGCGATTTATTTATTTTAAAAGGTTGTATTTACCGCTAGTTGAAGAAGCAATTGAAGAATCAGCTACCGCCGATACTTGCTGTTGGATATGAATATCCCTGGACCGGTTTCGGCATAACGCCATCATCAGCAGGTGGGGCAACACTGGATCTATCAACTAATGAAGTTATATCAATGAATGACTTCAAGTCTCAATGAGCAAGACGATTTATCTTCAGAGGGCTCGTCGAGCTCATTGAGACTAGAAGTTATTCATTGATATAACTTTATTAGTTGAGAGCTCGAGTGTTGCCCCGCCGGCTGATGATGGCGTTATATGACGAAACCGGTCCAGGGATATTCATATCCAACGGCAAGTATCGACGGTAGCTGATTCTTCGATTATTTATTTATTGATGACGCATTAAGGAACACCTCTGACCCCATGGAAGTTGTATGAGATAGAGAAATAGAAGCAAACTTACCTTCACCTTGGTTATAATGAAAAAGGGCCCCAAACGCAGGTTATGTAGCAATGTTGTCGAGTTTGCTTCTAAACTTTCTTCTGTGCTTCTCGTGATTGTTATATTTGTGGTGCTTGTTATGTGTGCTTATGTGTGTTATGTGTGCTTGTTATGTGCTTGTTATATGTCATTTGTGCTGATTTAATTTTAAATTTTGGACTATACTTTGCTACTTCAGGGAGTGATAATTTAAGCGGGTTTTATTATAACCTTCTCAAGCAATAAACAATAAGAAACCATTGAGAGGTAAGTTTGCCTCTAAAATTTAAGATCCTCGCTGTTATAAGAATTGTTACCATGCGAAGTTTGTATTAAGCATGTGCAGTTGGTGTTGACGTGTGTTTCGAGTTGAAAATTCTCTCTATTTTTTTGGTTTTCATGGGGTCACTTTTTTGTATGGCCAAATCGACTTCTTTGGTTTAATAACCAGTTTGATAAGATTAAAACTAAACCAATTTGACAGAATAACAAAAAGCGTGGTGGTGAACTAAAACAGTTCGACAGATACAACCAAACTCTGTTGGGTTTAAGTAAACCAGTTTGGCAGATAATCCAAAGCATGGTGGTTTAACTAAGTCGATTTGACAGATAAAACTAAACCGTGTTGATATAACTAATACAGTTTGAAAGATAAAACTAAACCGTGTTGGTTTAACTAAATCAATTTGACAGATAAACTAAACCGTGTTGTTATAACTAAAACAATTTTGACAGATAAAACTAACCTGTTAACTAAACCAATTTTACAGATAAACCAAGCCTGGTGGAAACTAAACAGAAAATTAACATGATACAACCTAAACTCTGTTGTTTAACTAAATCAATTTGACAGATGAAAAACCGTGTTATGAACTAAACAGTTTGACAGATACAACCAAACTCTGTGGTATAAATCAATTTGACAGATTAAACAAACCTGTTAGTTGAACTAAATCAGTTGACAGATACAACATACCTGTTGGTTTAACTAAATCAATTTGACAGATAAAAATAAATTAAGTTTTGACAGACAATTGACTTAAAAATACGGGTTTAACTAAATTCAATTTAGACAGATAATAAATAAATAAATAAATACTTTTATTGCTTTAAGTACGATTAGGTACACATCACAATTCGTCATTATTTAGAGCTTAAAATAAAATATTTATAAATAAACAAAAAGACTAAACCGTGTTAGTTGAACTAAAACAGTTTGACAGATACAATCAAACTCTGTTGGTTTAACTAAATCAATTTGACAGATAAACTAAACCGTGTTGATATAACTAAAACAGTTTGACAGATACAATCAAACTCTGTTGGTTTAACTAAATCAATTTGACAGATAAACTAAACCGTGTTGATATAACTAATACAGTTTAATTAAAGGCACCTGTTTGATTAGACTGAAAAATCACTTCCTTGTTTATAATACGCAAAGTCAAGTAACTCGAGATTCGGCTGTAAAAATGCCATAATATTATATTTATTATGTCAGTATGATGAGATATAGAAACCGGTATTATATAAGATACGGTTACCATAGTAACAATAAAGCAGGTTGTGTCTTGAAGGAGGCCAAGGTAAGTATTAAGTATCTAAAGTCCTTTAGATGATTCAACTTGGAAATTCTTCTTCGGACTTAGTCAAGTAGGACTTCAGGGACAGCGACGCTAAGTGCAGCCGTACTTAACCAATAGTATTGACTTTGACAATTTGACAGACAACTTATTTTGTATGTTTAGTAAAATTGATTTTCGAGCCTTCAGCCAATAGGCATACAAAGCGCTGTTATTGCTTCGTGTACCATCAGCCCGCTCAAAAAATATACTGTATGCATTTTTTGTTTTTGCGGATTTTCTATAAAAAATTACGCTTCTGAGGTTGTTCAGGGGCGCAAAGGAGGGGGAATGATGAAGATGGATACTATAAGGCTTGCTTTTATTTTTCCAAAATTGTTTCTGTTATTACAAGGCACTAATTCTTATTATGTGGACGGCTTCACGTGGCTGGCGCGCTTCTAGCCACTAGATTTAAATCTAGGGGCACGGTAGTGCCCCAGCCAGTTCTAGCTTTATAAGGTACAAGTTTCATATCCAAGGCTGGCACTTCTCGAAGCAATTTGTAGCATTTTATACCCCATTTTATCTTTTAACTGGATCAACCTAGAATCTTACAATTTGGCTGACGCAAAGATCATATCGGAACAATATTACTTGTGAAATTAAAATTCTGTATCTATTATAGAACACACACACACACACAGATATATATATATATATATATATATATTATATATATATATATATATATATATATATATATTATAATATTATATATTTTTTTTTTTTTTTTAAAGATGTAGCTATTACAACGCTTTCCTCTTCTATTACAAGGAATAGGTAATTAATAATATTCATAAAGGTCAAATAGGAACTTGCGTTACGTTATACCGGCACTTTATTATCATTAACAAGTAATAATTATAAACTGAGATCAGGAATTATTAATTAACAGGTATTTATTTATGATAATATAAACACGCGAAATTTGTGTAGTCGTGTTTTTTAATTATATGTTTATTAATATTTTAATTATTTAATTGGTAATGTAACTAAACGTTAAATTTAAATAGTCGGGGGAGAGCTGAATCATAAGTTAATAGTTAATAGTTAATAGTAGTGAAATGCCTACGTATTGAGTGTAGTTAAATCTCCTGGCTGGAACAGGCATTGCTGTTTAGCTGTGCTAGATATAATGTATAGAGAATATAAAGCCTTAGTTACTAACTCCCTTACAGTTGTAGAACACTATTAGCACACCATGTGAACCAAGTCAAACAGATACTGTCCTGACTGGAATTCCAACCCTGGCTGGAACAGGCATTGCTGTTTAGCTGAGAGGATATAAAGCCTTAGTTACTAACTCCCTTACAGTTGTAGAACACTATTAGCACACCATGTGAACCAAGTGAAGCAGATACCATCCTGACTAGGATTCCAACCCTGGCTGGAACAGGCATTGCTGTTTAGCTGAGGGGATATAAAGCCTTAGTTACTAACTCCCTTACAGTTGTAGAACACTATTAGCACACCATGTGAACCAAGTGAAACAGATACTGTCCTGACTGGGATTCCAACCCTGGCTGGAACAGGCATTGCTGTTTAGCTGAGGGGATATAAAGCCTTAGTTACTAACTCCCTTACAGTTGTACAACACTATTAGCACACCATGTGAACCAAGTGAATCAGATACTGTCCCAACTGAGATTCCAACCCCGGCTGGAACAGGCATTGGTGTTTAGCTGAGAGCATATGAAGCCTTAGTTACTAACTTCCTTACAGTTGTAGAACACTATTAGCACACCATGTGAACCAAGTGAAACAGATACTATCCTGACAGGGATTCCAACCCCGGCTGGAACAGGCGGGGAGCATATAAAGCCTTAGTTACTAACTCCCTTACAGTTCAATAATTCTATTATCCCCAGGTTTGAAATGACTTCCTCGTATCCATTTACAGCACCACTTATATAAATCTTCTGGCATGAAGCATTTCATACACATTATGTTAAAAGGACCCATTCCTAATTTGACTGTGATCCTTAATTTTATCTAGTAGGACAATGAAACAGAAAAAAACTAATTGGTAACTAAGGAAAAATGAGTTGTGGAGTTTCAAATAAATCAGAGTCTCTCCACTAATGATATATATTTGACATAGACAGTTTTAAATCTTAACAGATCATCATCAGAGCCGGCGGGCAGCGAAGAAAAGAATCAGGAGACAGCGGTTACAGTTTTATCTAGAGGTTTGTAGCTGACTTCAAAAATCATCATAGTGCAAAATCTATCAGGGCTTTTCTCGTCATACTCAATAATAATATAAATCTTTTGATACTACCGAGTTTTGCATTCCATGAATAGATGACACAGTTAAATGTTTTTACAGGAGTAGCTTTGCATATTGCTGGTTACATTTCTAAGGTGTCTTTTGCACAATCATATTGTGACAATAATATAAGACACCAATTTGGTGTCTGACGGTTTTTTTATACAAATATTATGAAATGACTCAAGGAATCTGAATTCTATGCTCGACAGCCTAT